>CATORF010000522.1:364400-490400 GCA_951804975.1 Anthophora plumipes
TATGCATTTTCTACGATAATCTTGGATATTTTTGTGTGAGACGTTTGCAGAATCACAGAAATCGCTCTATTCGAGCTATTTAATGCGAGAAACACGTTATCTGGTTGTTTTCACCACTCCACAGTGCGTTTGATGTGCAGAACCGGCGACATCTTGATTTTCGTGATGTTTCTAGCTGAGATATGCATTTTCTGCGATAATATTGGTGTTTCATCTATGAGAAGTATGCAGAATCATCGAGAACGCTCTTTTCGAGCTAGCTAATGCGAGAAACACGTTATCTGGTGTTTTCACCACTCCACAGTGCGTTTGATATGCCGAAACTGCGATATCTTCGATTTCGTGGGGTTTCCAGCTGAGATATGCATTTTCTGCGATAATCTTTTTGAGACTTCTGTCCGAAGTATGCAGAATCATCGAGATCGCTCGTTTCGAGCTACTTAATGCGAGAAACACGTTATCTGGTGTTTTCACCACTCCACAGTGCGTTTGATATGCAGAACCGGCGATATCTTGGTTTCGGTCGGGTTTCAAGCTGAGATATGCATTTTCTACTATAACCCTGGTGAGACTTCTGTCAGAAGTATGCAGAATCTTCGAGAACGCTCTTTTCGAGCTACTTAATGCGAGAAACACGTTATCTGGTGTTTTCACCACTCCACAGTGCGTTTGATATGCCGAAACTGCGATATCTTCGATTTCGTGGGGTTTCCAGCTGAGACATGCATTTGCTATGATAATCTTGGTGAGACTTCTGTCCGAAGTATGCTGAATCATCTAGATCGCTCTTTTCGAGCTACTTAATGCACGAAACACGGTTTCTGGTGTTTTCACCACTCCACAGTGCGTTTGAAATGCAGAACCGGAGATATCTTGGTTTCGGTCGGGTTTCAAGCTGAGATATGCATTTTCTACGGTAATCCAGGTGAGAATTCTGTCAGAAGTATGCAGAATCTTCGAGATCGCCCTTTTCGAGCTATTTAATGCGAGAAACACGTGATCTGGTGTTTTCACCACTCCACAGTGCGTTTGATATGCAGAACCGGCGATATCTTGGTTTTCGTGGGGTATCAAGCTGAGATATGCATTTTTTTCGATAAGCTTGGTGAAACATCTGTCCGAAGTATGCAGAAACATCGTGAGCGCTCTTTTCGAGCTATTTAATGCGAGAAACACGTTTTCTGGTGTTTTCACCACTCCACAGTACGTTTGACATGCAGAACCGGAGATATCTTGGTTTCGGTCGGGTTTCAAGCTGAGATATGCATTTTCTGCGATAATATTGGTGAGAATTCTGTCAGAAGTATGCAGAATCTTCGAGATCGCCCTTTTCGAGCTATTTATTGCGAGAAACACGTTATCTCGTGTTTTCACCACTCCACAGTGCGTTTGATATGCAGAACCGGCGATATCTTGATTTTCGTGGTGTTTCCAGCTGAGATATGCATTTTCTACGATAATCTTAGTGAGACTTCTGTCCGAAGTATGCTGAATCATCTAGATCGCTCTTTTCGAGCTATTTAATGCGAGAAACACGTCATCTGGTGTTTTCACCACTCCACAGTGCGTTTGATATGCTGAACCGGCGATATCTTGGTTTTCGTGGGGTATCAAGCTGAGATATGCATGTTTTACGATAATCTTGGTGAGACTTCTGTCCGAAGTATGCAGAATCATCGAGATCGCGCTTTTCGAGCTATGTAATGCGAGAAACACGTTAACTGGTGTTTTCACCACTCCACAGTGCGTTTGATATGCAGAACCGGCGTCATCTTGATTTTCGTGAGCTTTCAAGCTCAGATATGCATTTTCTGCGATAATATGGGTGAGACTTCTGTCAGAAGTATGCAGAATTATCGAGATCGCTCATTTCGAGCTAATTAATGCGTGAAACACGTTATCTGCTGTTTTCACCACTCCACAGTGCGTTTGATATGCAGAACCGACGATATCTTGGTTGTCGTGGGGTTACAAGCTTAGATATGCATTTTCTGCTATAATCTTAGTGTTACTTCTGTGTGAGGTATGCAGAATCGCCGAGAACGCTGGATTAGTGGCATTTAATGCGAAAAATCACGTTTTCTGCTGTTTCCACCATTTCGAAGTGCGTTTGATATGCAGAAACGGCGATATCTTGGTTTTCGTCGGGTTTCAAGCTGAGATATGCATTTTCTGCGAAACTCTTGGTGTTTCTTCGGTGAGAAGTATGCAGAATCGCCGAGATCGCTGGTTTAGTGACATTTAATGCGAGAAACACGTTATCTGGTGTTTTTACCACTTCGCAGTGCGTTTGGTATGTAGAACCGGCGATATATTGGATTTCGTCGGGTTTCCAGCTGGATATGCATTTTCTGCGAAACTCTTGGTGTTTCTTCAGTGAGAAATATGCAGAATCGCCGAGATCGCTGGTTTAGTGCCATTTAATGCGAAAAAACCCGTTTTCTGGTGTTTTCACCACTCCACAGTGCGTTTTATATGCAGAACAGGCGATATCTTGATTTTCGTGGTGTTTCCAGCTGGGATATGCATTTTCTGCGATAATCTTGGATATCCTTCTGTGAGAAGTGTGGAGAATCACCGAAATCGCAGTTTTCGTGCTATCGAATGCGAAAATCACGTTTTATGGTGTTTTCTGCACTCCACAGTGCGTTTGATATGCCGAAACTGCGATATCTTCGATTTCGTGGGGTTTGCAGCTGAGACATGCATTTTCTACGATAATCTTGGATATTCTTCTGTGAGAAGTTTGCAGAATCACAGAAATCGCTGCTTTCGTGCTATTTAATGCCAAAAACTCGTTTTCTGGTGTTTTCAGCACTCCACAGTGCGTTTGATATGCGGAAACTGCTATATCTTCGGTTTCATTGGGTTTCCAGATGAGATATGCATTTTCTACGATAATCTTGGATATTTTTGTGTGAGACGTTTGCAGAATCACAGAAATCGCTCTATTCGAGCTATTTAATGCGAGAAACACGTTATCTGGTTGTTTTCACCACTCCACAGTGCGTTTGATGTGCAGAACCGGCGACATCTTGATTTTCGTGATGTTTCTAGCTGAGATATGCATTTTCTGCGATAATATTGGTGTTTCATCTATGAGAAGTATGCAGAATCATCGAGAACGCTCTTTTCGAGCTAGCTAATGCGAGAAACACGTTTTCTGGTGTTTTCACCACTCCACAGTGCGTTTGATATGCAGAACAGTAGATATCTTGGTTTTCGTGGGGTTTCAAGCTGAGATATGCATTTTCTGCGATAATCTTTTTGAGACTTCTGTCCGAAGTATGCAGAATCATCGAGATCGCTCGTTTCGAGCTACTGAATGCGAGAAACACGTTATCTGGTGTTTTCACCACTCCACAGTGCGTTTGATATGCAGAACCGGCGATATCTTGGTTTTCGTGGGGTTTCAGGCTGAGATATGCATTTTCTGCGATAATATTGGTGAGACTTCAGTCAGAAGTATGCAGCATCATCTAGATCGCTCTTTTCGAGCTACTTAATGCACGAAACACGTTTTCTGGTGTTTTCACCACTCCACAGTACGTTTGACATGCAGAACCGGAGATATCTTGGTTTCGGTCGGGTTTGAAGCTGAGATATGCATTTTCTACGATAATGTTGGTGAGACTTCTGTCAGTAGTATGCAGAATCTTCGAGAACGCTCTATTCGAGCTACTTAATGCGCGAAACACTTTTTCTGGTGTTTTCACTACTCCACAGTACGTTTGACATGCAGAACCGGAGATATCTTGGTTTCGGTCGGGTTTCAAGCTGAGATATGCATTTTCTACGATAATCCTGGTGAGACTTCTGTCAGAAGTATGCAGAATCTTCGCGACAGCAGTTTTCGAGCTATTTAATGCGAGAAACACGTTATCTGGTGTTTTCACCACTCCACAGTGCGTTTGATATGCAGTACCAGCGAAATCTTGGTTTTCGTGGCGTTTCATGGTGAGATATGCATTTTTTACGATAAGCTTGGTGAAACATCTGTCCGAAGTATGCAGAAACATCGTGAGCGCTCTTTTCGAGCTATTTAATGCGAGAAACACGTTTTCTGGGGTTTTCACCACTCCACAGTTCGTTGGATATGCAGAACCGGAGATATCTTGGTTTTCGTGGGGTTTCAAGCTGAGATATGCATTTCCTGCGATAATCTTGGTGAGACTTCTGTCCGAAGTATGCTGAAACATCGAGATCGCTCTTTTCGAGCTAGTTAATGCGAGAAAAACCTTATCCGGTGTTTTCACCACTCCACAGTGCGTTTGATATGCAGAACCAGCGATATCTTGGCTTTCGTGGGGTTTCAAGCTGAGATATGCATTCTTTACGATAATCTTGTTGAGACTTCTGTCCGAAGTATGAAGAATCATCGAGATCGGTCTATTCGAGCTACTTAATGCGAGAAACACGTTATCTGGTGTTTTCACCACTCCACAGTGCGTTTGATATGCCGAAACTGCGATATCTTCGATTTCGTGGGGTTTCCAGCTGAGACATGCATTTGCTGTGATAATCTTGGTGAGACTTCTGTCCGAAGTATGCTGAATCATCTAGATCGCTCTTTTCGAGCTACTTAATGCACGAAACACGGTTTCTGCTGTTTTCACCACTCCACAGTGCGTTTGAAATGCAGAACCGGAGATATCTTGGTTTCGGTCGGGTTTCAAGCTGAGATATGCATTTTCTACGGTAATCCAGGTGAGAATTCTGTCAGAAGTATGCAGAATCTTCGAGATCGCCCTTTTCGAGCTATTTAATGCGAGAAACACGTTATCTGGTGTTTTCACCACTCCACAGTGCGTTTGATATGCAGAACCGGCGATATCTTGGTTTTCGTGGGGTATCAAGCTGAGATATGCATTTTTTTCGATAAGCTTGGTGAAACATCTGTCCGAAGTATGCAGAAACATCGTGAGCGCTCTTTTCGAGCTATTTAATGCGAGAAACACGTTTTCTGGTGTTTTCACCACTCCACAGTACGTTTGACATGCAGAACCGGAGATATCTTGGTTTCGGTCGGGTTTCAAGCTGAGATATGCATTTTCTGCGATAATATTGGTGAGAATTCTGTCAGAAGTATGCAGAATCTTCGAGATCGCCCTTTTCGAGCTATTTATTGCGAGAAACACGTTATCTGGTGTTTTCACCACTCCACAGTGCGTTTGATATGCAGAACCGGCGATATCTTGATTTTCGTGGTGTTTCCAGCTGAGATATGCATTTTCTACGATAATCTTAGTGAGACTTCTGTCCGAAGTATGCTGAATCATCTAGATCGCTCTTTTCGAGCTATTTAATGCGAGAAACACGTCATCTGGTGTTTTCACCACTCCACAGTGCGTTTGATATGCTGAACCGGCGATATCTTGGTTTTCGTGGGGTATCAAGCTGAGATATGCATGTTTTACGATAATCTTGGTGAGACTTCTGTCCGAAGTATGCAGAATCATCGAGATCGCGCTTTTCGAGCTATGTAATGCGAGAAACACGTTAACTGGTGTTTTCACCACTCCACAGTGCGTTTGATATGCAGAACCGGCGTCATCTTGATTTTCGTGAGCTTTCAAGCTCAGATATGCATTTTCTGCGATAATATGGGTGAGACTTCTGTCAGAAGTATGCAGAATTATCGAGATCGCTCATTTCGAGCTAATTAATGCGTGAAACACGTTATCTGCTGTTTTCACCACTCCACAGTGCGTTTGATATGCAGAACCGACGATATCTTGGTTGTCGTGGGGTTACAAGCTTAGATATGCATTTTCTGCTATAATCTTAGTGTTACTTCTGTGTGAGGTATGCAGAATCGCCGAGAACGCTGGATTAGTGGCATTTAATGCGAAAAATCACGTTTTCTGCTGTTTCCACCATTTCGAAGTGCGTTTGATATGCAGAAACGGCGATATCTTGGTTTTCGTCGGGTTTCAAGCTGAGATATGCATTTTCTGCGAAACTCTTGGTGTTTCTTCGGTGAGAAGTATGCAGAATCGCCGAGATCGCTGGTTTAGTGCCATTTAATGCGAGAAACACGTTATCTGGTGTTTTTACCACTTCGCAGTGCGTTTGGTATGTAGAACCGGCGATATATTGGATTTCGTCGGGTTTCCAGCTGGATATGCATTTTCTGCGAAACTCTTGGTGTTTCTTCAGTGAGAAATATGCAGAATCGCCGAGATCGCTGGTTTAGTGCCATTTAATGCGAAAAAACCCGTTTTCTGGTGTTTTCACCACTCCACAGTGCGTTTTATATGCAGAACAGGCGATATCTTGATTTTCGTGGTGTTTCCAGCTGGGATATGCATTTTCTGCGATAATCTTGGATATCCTTCTGTGAGAAGTGTGGAGAATCACCGAAATCGCAGTTTTCGTGCTATCGAATGCGAAAATCACGTTTTATGGTGTTTTCTGCACTCCACAGTGCGTTTGATATGCCGAAACTGCGATATCTTCGATTTCGTGGGGTTTGCAGCTGAGACATGCATTTTCTACGATAATCTTGGATATTCTTCTGTGAGAAGTTTGCAGAATCACAGAAATCGCTGCTTTCGTGCTATTTAATGCCAAAAACTCGTTTTCTGGTGTTTTCAGCACTCCACAGTGCGTTTGATATGCGGAAACTGCTATATCTTCGGTTTCATTGGGTTTCCAGATGAGATATGCATTTTCTACGATAATCTTGGATATTTTTGTGTGAGACGTTTGCAGAATCACAGAAATCGCTCTATTCGAGCTATTTAATGCGAGAAACACGTTATCTGGTTGTTTTCACCACTCCACAGTGCGTTTGATGTGCAGAACCGGCGACATCTTGATTTTCGTGATGTTTCTAGCTGAGATATGCATTTTCTGCGATAATATTGGTGTTTCATCTATGAGAAGTATGCAGAATCATCGAGAACGCTCTTTTCGAGCTAGCTAATGCGAGAAACACGTTTTCTGGTGTTTTCACCACTCCACAGTGCGTTTGATATGCAGAACAGTAGATATCTTGGTTTTCGTGGGGTTTCAAGCTGAGATATGCATTTTCTGCGATAATCTTTTTGAGACTTCTGTCCGAAGTATGCAGAATCATCGAGATCGCTCGTTTCGAGCTACTTAATGCGAGAAACACGTTATCTGGTGTTTTCACCACTCCACAGTGCGTTTGATATGCAGAACCGGCGATATCTTGGTATTCGTGGGGTTTCAGGCTGAGATATGCATTTTCTGCGATAATATTGGTGAGACTTCAGTCAGAAGTATGCAGCATCATCTAGATCGCTCTTTTCGAGCTACTTAATGCACGAAACACGTTTTCTGGTGTTTTCACCACTCCACAGTACGTTTGACATGCAGAACCGGAGATATCTTGGTTTCGGTCGGGTTTGAAGCTGAGATATGCATTTTCTACGATAATGTTGGTGAGACTTCTGTCAGTAGTATGCAGAATCTTCGAGAACGCTCTATTCGAGCTACTTAATGCGCGAAACACTTTTTCTGGTGTTTTCACCACTCCACAGTACGTTTGACATGCAGAACCGGAGATATCTTGGTTTCGGTCGGGTTTCAAGCTGAGATATGCATTTTCTACGATAATCCTGGTGAGACTTCTGTCAGAAGTATGCAGAATCTTCGCGACAGCAGTTTTCGAGCTATTTAATGCGAGAAACACGTTATCTGGTGTTTTCACCACTCCACAGTGCGTTTGATATGCAGTACCAGCGAAATCTTGGTTTTCGTGGCGTTTCATGCTGAGATATGCATTTTTTACGATAAGCTTGGTGAAACATCTGTCCGAAGTATGCAGAAACATCGTGAGCGCTCTTTTCGAGCTATTTAATGCGAGAAACACGTTTTCTGGGGTTTTCACCACTCCACAGTTCGTTGGATATGCAGAACCGGAGATATCTTTGTTTTCGTGGGGTTTCAAGCTGAGATATGCATTTCCTGCGATAATCTTGGTGAGACTTCTGTCCAAAGTATGCTGAAACATCGAGATCGCTCTTTTCGAACTAGTTAATGCTAGAAAAACCTTATCCGGTGTTTTCACCACTCCACAGTGCGTTTGATGTGCAGAACCGGCGACATCTTGATTTTCGTGGGGTTTCCAGCTGAAATATGCATTTTCTGCGATAATCTTGGTGAGACTTCTGTCCGAAGTATGCTGAATCATCTAGATCGCGCTTTTCGAGCTATTTAATGCGAGAAACACGTTATCTGGTGTTTTCACCACTCCACAGTGCGTTTGAAATGCAGAACCGGAGATATCTTGGTTTCGGTCGGGTTTCAAGCTGAGATATGCATTTTCTACGGTAATCCTGGTGAGAATTCTGTCAGAAGTATGCAGAATCTTCGAGATCGCCCTTTTCGAGCTATTTAATGCGAGAAACACGTTATCTGGTGTTTTCACCACTCCACAGTGCGTTTGATATGCAGAACCGGCGATATCTTGGTTTTCGTGGGGTATCAAGCTGAGATATGCATGTTTTACGATAATCTTGGTGAGACTTCTGTCAGAAGTATGCAGAATCATCGAGATCGCGCTTTTCGAGCTATGTAATGCGAGAAACACGTTAACTGGTGTTTTCACCACTCCACAGTGCGTTTGATATGCAGAACCGGCGTCATCTTGATTTTCGTGAGGTTGCAAGCTCAGATATGCATTTCCTGCGATAATATGGGTGAGACTTCTGTCCGAAGTATGCAGAATCATCGAGATCGCGCTTTTCGAGCTATTTAATGCGAGAAACACGTTATCTGGTGTTTTGACCACTCCACAATGCGTCCCATATGCAGAACCGGCGATATATTGGTTTTCGTCGCGTTTTAAGCTGAGATATGCATTTTCTACGATAAGATTGGTGAGACTTCTGTCAGAAGTATGCAGAATTATCGAGATCGCTCATTTCGAGCTAATTAATGCGAGAAACACGTTATCTGCTGTTTTCACCACTCCACAGTGCGTTTGATATGCAGAACCGACGATATCTTGGTTGTCGTGGGGTTACAAGCTTAGATATGCATTTTCTGCGAAACTCTTGGTGTTTCTTCGGTGAGAAGTATGCAGAATCGCCGAGATCGCTGGTTTAGTGCCATTTAATGCGAGAAACACGTTATCTGGTGTTTTTACCACTTCGCAGTGCGTTTGGTATGTAGAACCGGCGATATATTGGATTTCGTCGGGTTTCCAGCTTGATATGCATTTTCTGCGAAACTCTTGGTGTTTCTTCAGTGTGAAATATGCAGAATCGCCGAGATCGCTGGTTTAGTGCCATTTAATGCGAAAAAACCCGTTTTCTGGTGTTTTCACCACTCCACAGTGCGTTTTATATGCAGAACAGGCGATATCTTGATTTTCGTGGTGTTTCCAGCTGAGATATGCATTTTCTGCGATAATCTTGGATATCCTTCTGTGAGAAGTGTTGAGAATCACCGAAATCGCAGTGTTCGTGCTATCGAATGCGAAAAACACGTTTTATGGTGTTTTCTGCACTCCACAGTGCGTTTGATATGCCGAAACTGCGATACCTTCGATTTCGTGGGGTTTGCAGCTGAGACATGCATTTTCTACAATAATCTTGGATATTCTTCTGTGAGAAGTTTGCAGAATCACAGAAATCGCTGCTTTCGTGCTATTTAATGCCAAAAACTCGTTTTCTGGTGTTTTCAGCACTCCTCAGTGCGTTTGATATGCGGAAACTGCTATATCTTCGGTTTCATTGGGTTTCCAGATGAGATATGCATTTTCTACGATAATCTTGGAAATTCTTGTGTGAGACGTTTGCAGAATCACAGAAATCGCTCTATTCGAGCTATTTAATGCGAGAAACACGTTATCTGGTTGTTTTCACCACTCCACAGTGCGTTTGATGTGCAGAACCGGCGATATCTTGGTTTTCGTGGGGTTTCAGGCTGAGATATGCATTTTCTGCGATAATATTGGTGAGACTTCAGTCAGAAGTATGCAGCATCATCTAGATCGCTCTTTTCGAGCTACTTAATGCACGAAACACGTTTTCTGGTGTTTTCACCACTCCACAGTACGTTTGACATGCAGAACCGGAGATATCTTGGTTTCGGTCGGGTTTCAAGCTGAGATATGCATTTTCTACGATAATGTTGGTGAGACTTCTGTCAGTAGTATGCAGAATCTTCGAGAACGCTCTATTCGAGCTACTTAATGCGCGAAACACTTTTTCTGGTGTTTTCACCACTCCACAGTACGTTTGACATGCAGAACCGGAGATATCTTGGTTTCGGTCGGGTTTCAAGCTGAGATACGCATTTTCTACGATAATCCTGGTGAGACTTCTGTCAGAAGTATGCAGAATCTTCGCGATAGCACTTTTCGAGCTATTTAAAGCGAGAAACACGTTATCTGGTGTTTTCACCACTCCACAGTGCGTTTGATATGCAGTACCAGCGAAATCTTGGTTTTCGTGGCGTTTCATGCTGAGATATGCATTTTTTACGATAAGCTTGGTGAAACATCTGTCCGAAGTATGCAGAAACATCGTGAGCGCTCTTTTCGAGCTATTTAATGCGAGAAACACGTTTTCTGGGGTTTTCACCACTCCACAGTTCGTTGGATATGCAGAACCGGAGATATCTTGGTTTTCGTGGGGTTTCAAGCTGAGATATGCATTTCCTGCGATATTCTTGGTGAGACTTCTGTCCAATGTATGCTGAAACATCGAGATCGCTCTTTTCGAGCTAGTTAATGCGGAAAAACCTTATCCGGTGTTTTCACCACTCCACAGTGCGTTTGATATGCAGAACCGGCGATATCTTGGCTTTCGTGGGGTTTCAAGCTGAGATATGCATTCTTTACGATAATCTTGGTGAGACTTCTGTCAGAAGTATGCAGAATCATCGAGAGCGCTCGTTTCGAGCTACTTAATGCGAGAAACACGTTTTCTGGGGTTTTCACCACTCCACAGTTCGTTGGATATGCAGAACCGGAGATATCTTGGTTTTCGTGGGGTTTCAAGCTGAGACATGCATTTCCTGCGATAATCTTGGTGAGACTTCAGTCAGAAGTATGCAGAATCATCTAGATCGCTCTTTTCGAGCTATCTAATGCGAGAAACACAGTTTCTGGGGTTTTCACCACTCCACAGTTCGTTGGATATGCAGAACCGGAGATATCTTGGTTTTCGTGGGGTTTCAAGCTGAGATATGCATTTCCTGCGATAATCTTGGTGCGACTTCAGTCAGAAGTATGCAGAATCATCTAGATCGCTCTTTTCGAGCTACTTAATGCACGAAACACGTTTTCTGGTGTTTTCACCACTCCACAGTACGTTTGACATGCAGAACCGGAGATATCTTGGTTTCGGTCGGGTTTCAAGCTGAGATATGCATTTTCTACGATAATCCTGGTGAGACTTCTGTCAGAAGTATGCAGAATCTTCGAGATCGCACTTTTCTAGATATTTAATGCGAGAAACACGTTATCTGGTGTTTTCACCACTCCACAGTGCGTTTGATATGCAGTACCAGCGATATCTTGGTTTTCGTGGGGTATCAAGCTGAGATATGCATTTTTTACGATAATCTTGGTGAGACTTCTGTCCGAAGTATGCAGCATAATCGAGATCGCTCTATTCGAGCTATTTAATGCGAGAAACACGTTCTCTGGTTATTTTCACCACTCCACAGTGCGTTTGATATGCAGAACCGGCAACATCTTGATTTTCGTGAGGTTTCGAGCTGAGATATGCATTTTCTGCGATAATATTGGTGAGACTTCAGTCAGAAGTATGCGGAATCATCTAGATCGCTCTTTTCGAGCTACTTAATGCACGAAACACGTTTTCTGGTGTTTTCACCACTCCACAGTACGTTTGACATGCAGAACCGGAGATATCTTGGTTTCGGTCCTGGTTTCAAGCTGAGGTATGCATTTTCTACGATAACCCTGGTGAGACTTCTGTCAGAAGTATGCAGAATCTTCGAGAACGCTCGTTTCGAGCTACTTAATGCGCGAAACACGTTTTCTTGTGTTTTCACCACTCCACGGTACGTTTGATGTGCAGAACCGGAGATAACTCGGTTTTCGTCGGGTTTCATGCTGAGATATGCATTTTCTGCGATTATCTTGGATATTCTTCTATGAGAAGTATGCAGAATCACCGAAATCGCAGTTTTCGTGCTATTTAATGCGAAAAACACGTTTTCTGGTGTTTTCAGCACTTCACAGTGCGTTTGATATGCGGAAACTGCGATATCTACGTTTTCGTGGGGTATCCAGCTGAGACATGCATTTTCTGCGATAATCTTGGATATTCTTCTGTGAGAAGTTTGCAGAATCACAGGAATCGCTCTATTCGAGCTATTTAATGCGAGAAACACGTTATCTGGTTGTTTTAACCACTCCACAGTGCGTTTGATATGCAGAACCGGCGACATCTTGATTTTCATGATGTTTCTAGCTGAGATATGCATTTTCTGCGACAATATTGGTGAGACTTCAGTCAGAAGTATGCAGAATCATCTAGATCGCTCGTTTCGAGCTATTTAATGCGAAAAAACAAGTTTTCTGGTGTTGTGACCACTCCACAGTGCGTTTGATATGTAGAGCCGCCGATAACTTGGTTTTCATGGGGTTTCCAGCTGAAATATGCATTTTCTGCGATAATCTTGGTGTTTCATCTATGAGAAGTATGCAGAATCATCGAGAACGCTCGTTTCGAGCTATTCAATGCGAGAAACACGTTATCTGGTTTTTTCACCACTCCACAGTGCGTTTGATATGCAGAACCAGCGATATCTTGGTTATCGTGGGGTTTCAAGCTGAGATATGCATTCTTTACGATAATCTTGGTGAGACTTCTGTCCGAAGTATGCTTAATCATCGAGATCGCTTGTTTCGAGCTATTTAATGCGAGAAACACGTTATCTGGTGTTTTCACCACTCCACAGTGCGTTGGATATGCAGAACCGGAGATATTTTGGTTTTCGTCGGGTTTCAAGCTGAGATATGCATTTTCTACGATAAGCTTGGTGAAACATCTGTCCGAAGTATGCAGAAACATCGAGAGCACTCTTTTCCAGCTATTTAATGCGAGAAACACGTTTTCTGGGGTTTTCACCACTCCACAGTTCGTTGGATATGCAGAACCGGAGATATCTTGGTTTTCGTGGGGTTTCAAGCTGAGATATGCATTTCCTGCGAATATATTGGTGAGACTTCAGTCAGAAGTATGCTGAATCATCGAGATCGCTCTTTTCGAGCTATTTAATGCGCGAAACACGTTTTCTGGTGTTTTCACCACTCCACGGTTCGTTTGATGTGCAGAACCGGAGATAACTCGGTTTTCGTCGGGTTTCAAGCTGAGATATGCATTTTCTACGATAATCTTGGTGAGACTTCTGTCAGAAGTATGCAGGATCTTCGAGAACGCTCTTTTCGAGCTATTTAATGCGAGAAACACGTTATCTGGTGTTTTCACCACTCCACAGTACGTTTGACATGCAGAACCGGCAAAATCTTGATTTTCGTGAGGTTTCGAGCTGAGATATGCATTTTCTGCGATTATCTTGGATATTCTTCTATGACAAGTATGCAGAATCACCGAAATCGCAGTTTTCGTACTATTTAATGCGAAAAACACGTTTTCTGGTGTTTTCAGCACTTCACAGTGCGTTTGATATGCGGAAACTGCGATATCTACGTTTTCGTGGGGTTTCCAGCTGAGACATGCATTTTCTGCGATAATCTTGGATATTCTTCTGTGAGAAGTTTGCAGAATCACAGGAATCGCTCTATTCGAGCTATTTAATGCGAGAAACACGTTATCTGGTTGTTTTCACCACTCCACAGTGCGTTTGATATGCAGAACCGGCGACATCTTGATTTTCATGATGTTTCTAGCTGAGATATGCATTTTCTGCGACAATATTGGTGAGACTTCAGTCAGAAGTATGCAGAATCATCTAGATCGCTCGTTTCGAGCTATTTAATGCGAAAAAACAAGTTTTCTGGTGTTGTGACCACTCCACAGTGCGTTTGATATGTAGAGCCGCCGATAACTTGGTTTTCATGGGGTTTCCAGCTGAAATATGCATTTTCTGCGATGATCTTGGTGTTTCATCTATGAGAAGTATGCAGAATCATCGAGAACGCTCGTTTCGAGCTATTCAATGCGAGAAACACGTTATCTGGTTTTTTCAGCACTCCACAGTGCGTTTGATATGCAGAACCAGCGATATCTTGGTTATCGTGGGGTTTCAAGCTGAGATATGCATTTTTTACGATAATCTTGGTGAGACTTCTGTCCGAAGTATGCTTAATCATCGAGATCGCTTGTTTCGAGCTATTTAATGCGAGAAACACGTTATCTGGTGTTTTCACCACTCCACAGTGCGTTGGATATGCAGAACCGGAGATATTTTGGTTTTCGTCGGGTTTCAAGCTGAGATATGCATTTTCTACGATAATCTTGGTGAGACTTCTGTCAGAAGTATGCAGGATCTTCGAGAACGCTCTTTTCGAGCTATTTAATGCGAGAAACACGTTATCTGGTGTTTTCACCACTCCACAGTACGTTTGACATGCAGAACCGGCAAAATCTTGATTTTCGTGAGGTTTCGAGCTGAGATATGCATTTTCTGCGATTATCTTGGATATTCTTCTATGACAAGTATGCAGAATCACCGAAATCGCAGTTTTCGTGCTATTTAATGCGAAAAACACGTTTTCTGGTGTTTTCAGCACTTCACAGTGCGTTTGATATGCGGACACTGCGATATCTACGTTATCGTGGGGTTTCCAGCTGAAACATGCATTTTCTGCGATAATCTTGGATATTCTTCTGTGAGAAGTTTGCAGAATCACAGGAATCGCTCTATTCGAGCTATTTAATGCGAGAAACACGTTATCTGGTTGTTTTCACCACTCCACAGTGCGTTTGATATGCAGAACCGGCGACATCTTGATTTTCATGATGTTTCTAGCTGAGATATGCATTTTCTGCGACAATATTGGTGAGACTTCAGTCAGAAGTATGCAGAATCATCTAGATCGCTCGTTTCGAGCTATTTAATGCGAGAAACACGTTATCTGGTGTTTTCACCACTCCACAGTGCGTTGGATATGCAGAACCGGAGATATTTTGGTTTTCGTCGTGTTTCAAGCTGAGATATGCATTTTCTACGATAATCTTGGTGAGACTTCTGTCAGAAGTATGCAGGATCTTCGAGAACGCTCTTTTGGAGCTATTTAATGCGAGAAACGCGTTATCTGGTGTTTTCACCACTCCACAGTACGTTTGACATGCAGAACCGGAGATATCTTGGTTTCGGTCGGGTTTCAAGCTGAGATATGCATTTTCTACGATAATCCTGGTGAGACTTCTGTCAGAAGTATGCAGAATCTTCGAGAACGCTCTTTTCGAGCTACTTAATGCGCGAAACACGTTTTCTGGTGTTTTCACCACTCCACAGTACGTTTGAAATGCAGAACCGGAGATAACACGGTTTTCGTCGGGTTTCAAGCTGAGATATGCATTTTCTACGATAATCTTGGTGAGACTTCTGTCAGAAGTATGCAGGATCTTCGAGAAGGCTCTTTTCGTGCTATTTAATGCGAGAAACACGTTATCTGGTGTTTTCACCACTCCACAGTGCGTTTGATATGCAGAACCGGCGATATCTTGATTTTCGTGGTGTTTCCCGCTGAGGTATGCATTTTCTGCGATAATCTTGGATATTCTTCTGTGAGAAGTATGCAGAATCACCGAAATCGCTGTTTTCGTGCTATTTAATGCGAAAAACACGTTTTCTGGTGTTTTCAGCACTTCACAGTGCGTTTGATATGCGGAAACTGCGAAATCTTCGTTTTCGTGGGGTTTCCAGCTGAGACATGCATTTTCTGCGATAATCTTGGATACTCTTCTGTGAGAAGTATGGAGAATCACCGAAATCGCAGTTTTCGTGCTATTGAATGCGAAAAACACGTTTTATGGTGTTTTCAGCAGTCCACAGTGCGTTTGATATGCCGAAACTGCGATATCTTCGATTTCGTGGGGTTTCCAGCTGAGACATGCATTTTCTGCGATAATCTTGGATACTCTTCTGTGAGAAGTATGGAGAATCACCGAAATCGCAGTTTTCGAGCTGTTTAATGCGAGAAACACGTTATCTGGTTGTTTTCACCTCTCCACAGTGCGTTTGATATGCAGAACCGGCGACATCTTGATTTTCGTGAGGTTTCTAGCTGAGATATGCATTTTCTGCGATAATATTGGTGAGACTTCAGTCGGAAGTATGCAGAATCTTCGAGAACGCTCTTTTCGAGCTACTTAATGCGAGAAACACGTTTTCTGGTGTTTTCACCACTCCACAGTGCGTCTGATATGCAGAACCGGCGATATCTTGATTTTCGTGGTGTTTCCAGCTGAGATATGCATTTTCTGTGATAATCTTGGTGAGACTTCAGTCAGAAGTATGCACAATCATCTAGATCGTTCGTTTCGAGCAATTTAATGCGAGAAACACGTTATCTGGTTGTTTTCACCACTCCATAGTGCGTTTGATATGCAGAACCGGCGACATCTTGATTTTCGTGAGGTTTCTAGCTGAGATATGCATTTTCTGCGATAATATTGGTGAGACTTCAGTCGGAAGTATGCAGAATCTTCGAGAACGCTCTTTTCGAGCTACTTAATGCGAGAATCACGTTTTCTGGTGTTTTCACCACTCCACAGTACGTTTGATGTGCAGAACCGGAGATATCTTGGTTTTCGTGGGGTTTCCAGCTGAAATATGCATTTTCTGCGATAATCTTGGTGTTTCATCTATGAGAAGTATGCAGAATCATCGAGAACGCTCTTTTCGAGCTAGTTAATGCGTGTAACACGTTTTCTGGTGTTTTCACCACTCCACAGTGCGTTTGATATGTAAAGCTGCCGATAACTTGGTTTTCGTGGGGTTTCCAGCTGAAATATGCATTTTCTGCGATAATCTTGGTGTTTCATCTATGAGAAGTATGCAGAATCATTGAGAACGCTCTTTTCGAGCTATTTAATGCGAGTAACACGTTTTCTGGTGTTTTCACCACCCCACAGTGCATTTGATATGCAGAACCGGCGACATCTTGGTTTTCGTGGTGTTTCCAGCTGAGATATGCATTTTCTGCGATAAGCTTGGTGAGTCTTCTGCCAGAAGTTTGCAGAATCATCTACATCGCTCTTTTCGAGTTGGTTAATGCGAGAAACACGTTATCTGGTGTTTTCACCACTCCACAGTGCGTTTGATATGCAGAACCGGCGATATCTTGATTTTCGTGGTGTTTCCCGCTGAGGTATGCATTTTCTGCGATAATCTTGGATATTCTTCTGTGAGAAGTATGCAGAATCACCGAAATCGCTGTTTTCGTGCTATTTAATGCGAAAAACACGTTTTCTGGTGTTTTCAGCACTTCACAGTGCGTTTGATATGCGGAAACTGCGATATCTTCGTTTTCGTGGGGTTTCCAGCTGAGACATGCATTTTCTGCGATAATCTTGGATACTCTTCTGTGAGAAGTATGGAGAATCACCGAAATCGCAGTTTTCGTGCTATTGAATGCGAAAAACACGTTTTATGGTGTTTTCAGCAGTCCACAGTGCGTTTGATATGCCGAAACTGCGATATCTTCGATTTCGTGGGGTTTCCAGCTGAGACATGCATTTTCTGCGATAATCTTGGATACTCTTCTGTGAGAAGTATGGAGAATCACCGAAATCGCAGTTTTCGAGCTGTTTAATGCGAGAAACACGTTATCTGGTAGTTTTCACCACTCCACAGTGCGTTTGATATGCAGAACCGGCGATATCTTGGTTTTCGTGGGGTATCAAGCTGAGATATGCATGTTTTACGATAATCTTGGTGAGACTTCTGTCAGAAGTATGCAGAATCATCGAGATCGCGCTTTTCGAGCTATTTAATGCGAGAAACACGTTATCTGGTGTTTTCACCACTCCACAGTGCGTTTGATATGCAGAACCAACGATATCTTGGTTTTCGTGGGGTTTCAGGCTGAGATATGCATTTTCTGCGATAATATTGGTGAGACTTCAGTCAGAAGTATGCAGCATCATCTAGATCGCTCTTTTCGAGCTACTTAATGCACGAAACACGTTTTCTGGTGTTTTCACCACTCCACAGTACGTTTGACATGCAGAACCGGAGATATCTTGGTTTCGGTCGGGTTTCAAGCTGAGATATGCATTTTCTGCGATAATATTGGTGAGACTTCAGTCAGAAGTATGCAGAATCATCTAGATCGATCTTTTCGAGCTACTTAATGCACGAAACACTTTTTCTGGTGTTTTCACCACTCCACAGTACGTTTGACATGCAGAACCGGAGATATCTTGGTTTCGGTCGGGTTTCAAGCTGAGATATGCATTTTCTACGATAATCCTGGTGAGACTTCTGTCAGAAGTATGCAGAATCTTCGCGATAGCACTTTTCGAGCTATTTAATGCGAGAATCACGTTATCTGGTGTTTTCACCACTCCACAGTACGTTTGACATGCAGAACCGTCAAAATCTTGATTTTCGTGAGGTTTCGAGCTGAGATATGCATTTTCTGCTAACATATTGGTGAGACTTCAGTCAGAAGTATGCAGAATCACCTAGATCGCTCTTTTCGAACTACTTAATGCACGAAACACGTTTTCTGGTGTTTTCACCACTCCACAGTACATTTGAAATGCAGATCCGGAGATAACCCGGTTTTCGTCGTGTTTCAAGCTGAGATATGCATTTTCTACGATAATCTTGGTGAGACTTCTGTCAGAAGTATGCAGGATCTTCGAGAACGCTCTTTTGGAGCTATTTAATGCGAGAAACGCGTTATCTGGTGTTTTCACCACTCCACAGTACGTTTGACATGCAGAACCGGAGATATCTTGGTTTCGGTCGGGTTTCAAGCTGAGATATGCATTTTCTACGATAATCCTGGTGAGACTTCTGTCAGAAGTATGCAGAATCTTCGAGAACGCTCTTTTCGAGCTACTTAATGCGCGAAACACGTTTTCTGGTGTTTTCACCACTCCACAGTACGTTTGAAATGCAGAACCGGAGATAACTCGGTTTTCGTGGGGTTTCAAGCTGAGATATGCATTTTCTACGATAACCCTGGTGAGACTTCTGTCAGAAGTATGCAGAATCTTCGAGAACGCTCTTTTCGAGCTACTTAATGCGCGAAACACGTTTTCTGGTGTTTTCACCACTCCAAGGTACGTTTGGTGTGCAGAACCGGAGATAACTTGGTTTTCGTGGGGTTTCCAGCTGAAATATGCATTTTCTGCGATAATCTTGGTGAGACTTCAGTCAGAAGTATGCACAATCATCTAGATCGCTGTTTTCGAGCTATTTAATGCGAGAAACAGGTTATCTGGTGTTTTGACCACTCCACAGTGCGTTTGATATGTAGAGCCGCCGATAACTTGGTTTTCGTGGGGTTTCCAGCTGAAATATGCATTTTCTGCGATAATCTTGGTGAGACTTCAGTCAGAAGTATGCACAATCATCTAGATCGTTCGTTTCGAGCTATTTAATGCGAGAAACACGTTATCTGGTTGTTTTCACCACTCCATAGTGCGTTTGATATGCAGAACCGGCAACATCTTGATTTTCGTGAGGTTTCTAGCTGAGATATGCATTTTCTGCGATAATATAGTTGAGACTTCAGTCAGAAGTATGCAGAATCATCTAGATCGCTCGTTTCGAGCTATTTAATGCGAGAAACACGTTTTCTGGGGTATTCACCACTCCGCAGTACGTTAGACATGCAGAACCGGAGATATCTTCGTTTCGGTCGGGTTTCAAGCTGAGATATGCATTTCCTACGATAATATTGGTGAGACCTCTGTCAGAAGTATGCAGAATCTTCGAGAACGCTCTTTTCGAGCTACTTAATGCGAGAAACACGTTTTCTGGTGTTTTGACCACTCCACAGTGCGTTTGATATGTAGAGCCGCCGATAACTTGGTTTTCGTGGGGTTTCCAGCTGAAATATGCATTTTCTGCATTAACCTTGGTGTTTCATCTATGAGAAGTATGCAGAATCATCGAGAACGCTCTTTTCGAGCTAGTTAATGCGAGAAACACGTTTTCTGGTTTTTTCTCCACCCCACAGTGCGTTTGATATGCAGAACCGGCGTCATCTTGGTTTTCGTCGGGTTTCAAGCTGAGATATGCATTTTCTGCGATAATATTGGTAGGACTTGAGTCAGAAGTATGCAGAATCACCTAGATCGCTCGTTTCGAGCAATTTAATGCGAGAAACACGTTATCTGGTTGTTTTCACCACTCCACAGTGCGTTTGATATGCAGAACCGGCGTCATCTTGATTTTCGTGAGGTTTCAAGCTGAGATATGCATTTTCTGCGATAATATTGGTGAGACTTCTGTCCGAAGTATGCAGAATCATCGATATCGCTCTTTTCGAGCTATTTAATGCGAGAAACACGTTATCTGGTGTTTTGACCACTCCACAGTGCGTTTGATATGTAGAGCCGCCGATAACTTGGTTTTCGTGGGGTTTCCAGCTGAAATATGCATTTTCTGCTATAATCTTGGTGTTTCATCTATGAGAAGTATGCAGAATCATCGAGAACGCTCTTTTCGAGCTAGTTAATGCGAGAAACACGTTTTCTGGTGTTTTCACCACTCCACAGTGCGTCTGATATGCAGAACCGGCGATATCTTGATTTTCGTGGTGTTTCCAGCTGAGATATGCATTTTCTGTGATAATCTTGGTGAGACTTCAGTCAGAAGTATGCACAATCATCTAGATCGTTCGTTTCGAGCAATTTAATGCGAGAAACACGTTATCTGGTTGTTTTCACCACTCCATAGTGCGTTTGATATGCAGAACCGGCGACATCTTGATTTTCGTGAGGTTTCTAGCTGAGATATGCATTTTCTGCGATAATATTGGTGAGACTTCAGTCGGAAGTATGCAGAATCTTCGAGAACGCTCTTTTCGAGCTACTTAATGCGAGAATCACGTTTTCTGGTGTTTTCACCACTCCACAGTACGTTTGATGTGCAGAACCGGAGATATCTTGGTTTTCGTGGGGTTTCCAGCTGAAATATGCATTTTCTGCGATAATCTTGGTGTTTCATCTATGAGAAGTATGCAGAATCATTGAGAACGCTCTTTTCGAGCTATTTAATGCGAGTAACACGTTTTCTGGTGTTTTCACCACCCCACAGTGCATTTGATATGCAGAACCGGCGACATCTTGGTTTTCGTGGTGTTTCCAGCTGAGATATGCATTTTCTGCGATAAGCTTGGTGAGTCTTCTGCCAGAAGTTTGCAGAATCATCTACATCGCTCTTTTCGAGTTGGTTAATGCGAGAAACACGTTCTCTGGTGTTTTCACCACCCCACAGTGCGTTTGATATGCAGAACCGGCGACATCGTGGTTTTCGTCGGGTTTCAAGCTGAGATATGCATTTTCTGCGATAATATTGGTGAGTCTTCTGTCAGAAGTATGCAGAATCATCGATATCGCTCTTTTCGAGCTATTTAATGCGAGAAACACGTTATCTGGTGTTTTGACCACTCCACAGTGCGTTTGATATGTAGAGCCGCCGATAACTTGGTTTTCGTGGGGTTTCCAGATGAAATATGCATTTTCTGCGATAATCTTGGTGTTTCATCTATGAGAAGTATGCAGAATCATCGAGAACGCTCTTTTCGAGCTAGTTAATGCGAGAAACACGTTTTCTGGTTTTTTCTCCACCCCACAGTGCGTTTGATATGCAGAACCGGCGTCATCTTGGTTTTCGTCGGGTTTCATGCTGAGATATGCATTTTCTGCGATAATATTGGTGAGACTTCAGTCAGAAGTATGCAGAATCACCTAGATCGCTCGTTTCGAGCAATTTAATGCGAGAAACACGTTATCTGGTTGTTTTCACCACTCCACAGTGCGTTTGATATGCAGAACCGGCGTCATCTTGATTTTCGTGAGGTTTCAAGCTGAGATATGCATTTTCTGCGATAATATTGGTGAGACTTCTGTCCGAAGTATGCAGAATCATCGATATCGCTCTTTTCGAGCTATTTAATGCGAGAAACACGTTATCTGGTGTTTTGACCACTCCACAGTGCGTTTGATATGTAGAGCCGCCGATAACTTGGTTTTCGTGGGGTTTCCAGATAAAATATGCATTTTCTGCGATAATCTTGGTGTTTCATCTATGAGAAGTATGCAGAATCATCGAGAACGCTCTTTTCGAGCTAGTTAATGCGAGAAACACGTTTTCTGGTTTTTTCTCCACCCCACAGTGCATTTGATATGCAGAACCGGCGTCATCTTGGTTTTCGTCGGGTTTCAAGCTGAGATATGCATTTTCTGCGATAATATTGGTAGGACTTCAGTCAGAAGTATGCAGAATCACCTAGATCGCTCGTTTCAAGCAATTTAATGCGAGAAACACGTTATCTGGTTGTTTTCACCACTCCACAGTGCGTTTGATATGCAGAACCGGCGTCATCTTGATTTTCGTGAGGTTTCAAGCTGAGATATGCATTTTCTGCGATAATATTGGTGAGACTTCTGTCCGAAGTATGCAGAATCATCGATATCGCTCTTTTCGAGCTATTTAATGCGAGAAACCCGTTATCTGGTGTTTTGACCACTCCACAGTGCGTTTGATATGTAGAGCCGCCGATTACTTGGTTTTCGTGGGGTTTCCAGCTGAAATATGCATTTTCTGCTATAATCTTGGTGTTTCATGTATGAGAAGTATGCAGAATCATCGAGAACGCTCTTTTCGAGCTAGTTAATGCGAGAAACATGTTTTCTGGTGTTTTCACCACTCCACAGTGCGTTTGATATGTAGAACCGGCGACATCTTGGTTTTCGTGGTGTTTCCAGCTGAGATATGCATTTTCTTAGATAATCTTGTTGAGTCTTCTGTCAGAAGTATGCAGAATCATCGATATCGCTCTTTTCGAGCTATTTAATGCGAGAAACACGTTATCTGGTGTTTTGACCACTCCACAGTGCGTTTGATATGTAGAGCCGCCGATAACTTGGTTTTCGTGGGGTTTCCTGATGAAATATGCATTTTCTGCGATAATCTTGGTGTTTCATCTATGAGAAGTATGCAGAATCATCGAGAACGCTCTTTTCGAGCTAGTTAATGCGAGAAACACGTTTTCTGGTTTTTTCTCCACCCCACAGTGCGTTTGATATGCAGAACCGGCGTCATCTTGGTTTTCGTCGGGTTTCAAGCTGAGATATGCATTTTCGGCGTTAATATTGGTGAGACTTCAGTCTGAAGTATGCAGAATCACCTAGATCGCTCGTTTCGAGCAATTTAATGCGAGAAACACGTTATCTGGTTGTTTTCACCACTCCACAGTGCGTTTGATTTGCAGAACCGGCGTCATCTTGATTTTCGTGAGGTTTCAAGCTGAGATATGCATTTTCTGCGATAATATTGGTGAGACTTCTGTCCGAAGTATGCAGAATCATCGATATCGCTCTTTTCGAACTATTTAATGCGAGAAACACGTTATCTGGTGTTTTGACCACTCCACAGTGCGTTTGATATGTAGAGCCGCCGATAACTTGGTTTTCGTGGGGTTTCCAGCTGAAATATGCATTTTCTGCGATAATCTTGGTGTTTCATCTATGAGAAGTATGCAGAATCATCGAGAACGCTCTTTTCGAGCTAGTTAATGCGAGAAACACGTTTTCTGGTTTTTTCTCCACCCCACAGTGCGTTTGATATGCAGAACCGGCGTCATCTTGGTTTTCGTCGGGTTTCAAGCTGAGATATGCATTTTCTGCGATAATATTGGTGAGACTTCAGTCAGAAGTATGCAGAATCACCTAGATCGCTCGTTTCGAGCAATTTAATGCGAGAAACACGTTATCTGGTTGTTTTCACCACTCCACAGTGCGTTTGATATGCAGAACCGGCGTCATCGTGATTTTCGTGAGGTTTCAAGCTGAGATATGCATTTTCTGCGATAATATTGGTGAGACTTCTGTCCGAAGTATGCAGAATCATCGATAATGCTCTTTTCGAGCTATTTAATGCGAGAAACACGTTATCTGGTGTTTTGACCACTCCACAGTGCGTTTGATATGTAGAGCCGCCGATAACTTGGTTTTCGTGGGGTTTCCAGCTGAAATATGCATTTTCTGCTATAATCTTGGTGTTTCATGTATGAGAAGTATGCAGAATCATCGAGAACGCTCTTTTCGAGCTAGTTAATGCGAGAAACACGTTTTCTGGTGTTTTCACCACTCCACAGTGCGTTTGATATGTAGAGCTGCCGATAACTTGGTTTTCGTGGGGTTTCCAGCTGAAATATGCATTTTCTGCGATAATCTTGGTGTTCCATCTATGAGAAGTATGCAGAATCATCGAGAACGCTCTTTTCGAGCTACTTAATGCGAGAAACACGTTTTCTGGTGTTTTGACCACTCCACAGTGCGTTTGATATGTAGAGCCGCCGATAACTTGGTTTTCGTGGGGTTTCCAGCTGAAATATGCATTTTCAGCGATAATCTTGGCGAGACTTCAGTCAGAAGTATGCGCAATCATCTAGATCGCTGTTTTCGAGCTATTTAATGCGAGAAACAGGTTATCTGGTGTTTTGACCACTCCACAGTGCGTTTGATATGTAGAGCCGCCGATAACTTGGTTTTCGTGGGGTTTCCAGCTGAAATATGCATTTTCTGCGATAATCTTGGTGAGACTTCAGTCAGAAGGATGCACAATCATCTAGATCGTTCTTTTCGAGCTATTTAATGCGAGAAACACGTTATCTGGTTGTTTTCACCACTCCATAATGCGTTTGATATGCAGAACCGGCAACATCTTGATTTTCGTGAGGTTTCTAGCTGAGATATGCATTTTCTGCGATAATATAGGTGAGACTTCAGTCAGAAGTATGCAGAATCATCTAGATCGCTCGTTTCGAGCTATTTAATGCGAGAAACACGTTTTCTGGGGTATTCACCACTCCGCAGTACGTTAGACATGCAGAACCGGAGATATCTTCGTTTCGGTCGGGTTTCAAGCTGAGATATGCATTTCCTACGATAATATTGGTGAGACCTCTGTCAGAAGTATGCAGAATCTTCGAGAACGCTCTTTTCGAGCTACTTAATGCGAGAAACACGTTTTCTGGTGTTTTGACCACTCCACAGTGCGTTTGATATGTAGAGCCGCCGATAACTTGGTTTTCGTGGGGTTTCCAGCTGAAATATGCATTTTCTGCATTAACCTTGGTGTTTCATCTATGAGAAGTATGCAGAATCATCGAGAACGCTCTTTTCGAGTTAGTTAATGCGAGAAACACGTTTTCTGGTGTTTTCAACATTCCACAGTGCGTCTGATATGCAGAACCGACGATATCTTGATTTTCGTGAGGTTTCAAGCTGAGATATGCATTTTCTGTGATAATATTGGTGAGACTTCTGTCCGAAGTATGCAGAATCATCGATATCGCTCTTTTCGAGCTATTTAATGCGAGAAACACGTTATCTGGTGTTTTGACCTCTCCAAAGTTCGTTTGATATGTAGAGCCGCCGATAACTTGGTTTTCGTGGGGTTTCCAGCTGAAATATGCATTTTCTGCGATAATCTTGGTGTTTCATCTATGAGAAGTATGCAGAATCATCGAGAACGCTCTTTTCGAGCTAGTTAATGCGTGTAACCCGTTTTCTGGTGTTTTCACCACTCCACAGTGCGTTTGATATGTAGAGCTGCCGATAACTTGGTTTTCGTGGGGTTTCCAGCTGAAATATGCATTTTCTGCGATAATCTTGGTGTTTCATCTATGAGAAGTATGCAGAATCATTGAGAACGCTCTTTTCGAGCTATTTAATGCGAGTAACACGTTTTCTGGTGTTTTCACCACCCCACAGTGCATTTGATATGCAGAACCGGCGACATCTTGGTTTTCGTGGTGTTTCCAGCTGAGATATGCATTTTCTGCGATAAGCTTGGTGAGTCTTCTGCCAGAAGTTTGCAGAATCATCTACATCGCTCTTTTCGAGTTGGTTAATGCGAGAAACACGTTCTCTGGTGTTTTCACCACCCCACAGTGCGTTTGATATGCAGAACCGGCGACATCGTGGTTTTCGTCGGGTTTCAAGCTGAGATATGCATTTTCTGCGATAATATTGGTGAGTCTTCTGTCAGAAGTATGCAGAATCATCGATATCGCTCTTTTCGAGCTATTTAATGCGAGAAACACGTTATCTGGTGTTTTGACCACTCCACAGTGCGTTTGATATGTAGAGCCGCCGATAACTTGGTTTTCGTGGGGTTTCCAGATGAAATATGCATTTTCTGCGATAATCTTGGTGTTTCATCTATGAGAAGTATGCAGAATCATCGAGAACGCTCTTTTCGAGCTAGTTAATGCGAGAAACACGTTTTCTGGTTTTTTCTCCACCCCACAGTGCGTTTGATATGCAGAACCGGCGTCATCTTGGTTTTCGTCGGGTTTCATGCTGAGATATGCATTTTCTGCGATAATATTGGTGAGACTTCAGTCAGAAGTATGCAGAATCACCTAGATCGCTCGTTTCGAGCAATTTAATGCGAGAAACACGTTATCTGGTTGTTTTCACCACTCCACAGTGCGTTTGATATGCAGAACCGGCGTCATCTTGATTTTCGTGAGGTTTCAAGCTGAGATATGCATTTTCTGCGATAATATTGGTGAGACTTCTGTCCGAAGTATGCAGAATCATCGATATCGCTCTTTTCGAGCTATTTAATGCGAGAAACACGTTATCTGGTGTTTTGACCACTCCACAGTGCGTTTGATATGTAGAGCCGCCGATAACTTGGTTTTCGTGGGGTTTCCAGATAAAATATGCATTTTCTGCGATAATCTTGGTGTTTCATCTATGAGAAGTATGCAGAATCATCGAGAACGCTCTTTTCGAGCTAGTTAATGCGAGAAACACGTTTTCTGGTTTTTTCTCCACCCCACAGTGCATTTGATATGCAGAACCGGCGTCATCTTGGTTTTCGTCGGGTTTCAAGCTGAGATATGCATTTTCTGCGATAATATTGGTAGGACTTCAGTCAGAAGTATGCAGAATCACCTAGATCGCTCGTTTCGAGCAATTTAATGCGAGAAACACGTTATCTGGTTGTTTTCACCACTCCACAGTGCGTTTGATATGCAGAACCGGCGTCATCTTGATTTTCGTGAGGTTTCAAGCTGAGATATGCATTTTCTGCGATAATATTGGTGAGACTTCTGTCCGAAGTATGCAGAATCATCGATATCGCTCTTTTCGAGCTATTTAATGCGAGAAACCCGTTATCTGGTGTTTTGACCACTCCACAGTGCGTTTGATATGTAGAGCCGCCGATTACTTGGTTTTCGTGGGGTTTCCAGCTGAAATATGCATTTTCTGCTATAATCTTGGTGTTTCATGTATGAGAAGTATGCAGAATCATCGAGAACGCTCTTTTCGAGCTAGTTAATGCGAGAAACATGTTTTCTGGTGTTTTCACCACTCCACAGTGCGTTTGATATGTAGAACCGGCGACATCTTGGTTTTCGTGGTGTTTCCAGCTGAGATATGCATTTTCTTAGATAATCTTGTTGAGTCTTCTGTCAGAAGTATGCAGAATCATCGATATCGCTCTTTTCGAGCTATTTAATGCGAGAAACACGTTATCTGGTGTTTTGACCACTCCACAGTGCGTTTGATATGTAGAGCCGCCGATAACTTGGTTTTCGTGGGGTTTCCTGATGAAATATGCATTTTCTGCGATAATCTTGGTGTTTCATCTATGAGAAGTATGCAGAATCATCGAGAACGCTCTTTTCGAGCTAGTTAATGCGAGAAACACGTTTTCTGGTTTTTTCTCCACCCCACAGTGCGTTTGATATGCAGAACCGGCGTCATCTTGGTTTTCGTCGGGTTTCAAGCTGAGATATGCATTTTCGGCGTTAATATTGGTGAGACTTCAGTCTGAAGTATGCAGAATCACCTAGATCGCTCGTTTCGAGCAATTTAATGCGAGAAACACGTTATCTGGTTGTTTTCACCACTCCACAGTGCGTTTGATTTGCAGAACCGGCGTCATCTTGATTTTCGTGAGGTTTCAAGCTGAGATATGCATTTTCTGCGATAATATTGGTGAGACTTCTGTCCGAAGTATGCAGAATCATCGATATCGCTCTTTTCGAACTATTTAATGCGAGAAACACGTTATCTGGTGTTTTGACCACTCCACAGTGCGTTTGATATGTAGAGCCGCCGATAACTTGGTTTTCGTGGGGTTTCCAGCTGAAATATGCATTTTCTGCGATAATCTTGGTGTTTCATCTATGAGAAGTATGCAGAATCATCGAGAACGCTCTTTTCGAGCTAGTTAATGCGAGAAACACGTTTTCTGGTTTTTTCTCCACCCCACAGTGCGTTTGATATGCAGAACCGGCGTCATCTTGGTTTTCGTCGGGTTTCAAGCTGAGATATGCATTTTCTGCGATAATATTGGTGAGACTTCAGTCAGAAGTATGCAGAATCACCTAGATCGCTCGTTTCGAGCAATTTAATGCGAGAAACACGTTATCTGGTTGTTTTCACCACTCCACAGTGCGTTTGATATGCAGAACCGGCGTCATCGTGATTTTCGTGAGGTTTCAAGCTGAGATATGCATTTTCTGCGATAATATTGGTGAGACTTCTGTCCGAAGTATGCAGAATCATCGATAATGCTCTTTTCGAGCTATTTAATGCGAGAAACACGTTATCTGGTGTTTTGACCACTCCACAGTGCGTTTGATATGTAGAGCCGCCGATAACTTGGTTTTCGTGGGGTTTCCAGCTGAAATATGCATTTTCTGCTATAATCTTGGTGTTTCATGTATGAGAAGTATGCAGAATCATCGAGAACGCTCTTTTCGAGCTAGTTAATGCGAGAAACACGTTTTCTGGTGTTTTCACCACTCCACAGTGCGTTTGATATGTAGAGCTGCCGATAACTTGGTTTTCGTGGGGTTTCCAGCTGAAATATGCATTTTCTGCGATAATCTTGGTGTTCCATCTATGAGAAGTATGCAGAATCATCGAGAACGCTCTTTTCGAGCTACTTAATGCGAGAAACACGTTTTCTGGTGTTTTGACCACTCCACAGTGCGTTTGATATGTAGAGCCGCCGATAACTTGGTTTTCGTGGGGTTTCCAGCTGAAATATGCATTTTCAGCGATAATCTTGGCGAGACTTCAGTCAGAAGTATGCGCAATCATCTAGATCGCTGTTTTCGAGCTATTTAATGCGAGAAACAGGTTATCTGGTGTTTTGACCACTCCACAGTGCGTTTGATATGTAGAGCCGCCGATAACTTGGTTTTCGTGGGGTTTCCAGCTGAAATATGCATTTTCTGCGATAATCTTGGTGAGACTTCAGTCAGAAGGATGCACAATCATCTAGATCGTTCTTTTCGAGCTATTTAATGCGAGAAACACGTTATCTGGTTGTTTTCACCACTCCATAATGCGTTTGATATGCAGAACCGGCAACATCTTGATTTTCGTGAGGTTTCTAGCTGAGATATGCATTTTCTGCGATAATATAGGTGAGACTTCAGTCAGAAGTATGCAGAATCATCTAGATCGCTCGTTTCGAGCTATTTAATGCGAGAAACACGTTTTCTGGGGTATTCACCACTCCGCAGTACGTTAGACATGCAGAACCGGAGATATCTTCGTTTCGGTCGGGTTTCAAGCTGAGATATGCATTTCCTACGATAATATTGGTGAGACCTCTGTCAGAAGTATGCAGAATCTTCGAGAACGCTCTTTTCGAGCTACTTAATGCGAGAAACACGTTTTCTGGTGTTTTGACCACTCCACAGTGCGTTTGATATGTAGAGCCGCCGATAACTTGGTTTTCGTGGGGTTTCCAGCTGAAATATGCATTTTCTGCATTAACCTTGGTGTTTCATCTATGAGAAGTATGCAGAATCATCGAGAACGCTCTTTTCGAGTTAGTTAATGCGAGAAACACGTTTTCTGGTGTTTTCAACATTCCACAGTGCGTCTGATATGCAGAACCGACGATATCTTGATTTTCGTGAGGTTTTAAGCTGAGATATGCATTTTCTGTGATAATATTGGTGAGACTTCTGTCCGAAGTATGCAGAATCATCGATATCGCTCTTTTCGAGCTATTTAATGCGAGAAACACGTTATCTGGTGTTTTGACCTCTCCAAAGTTCGTTTGATATGTAGAGCCGCCGATAACTTGGTTTTCGTGGGGTTTCCAGCTGAAATATGCATTTTCTGCGATAATCTTGGTGTTTCATCTATGAGAAGTATGCAGAATCATCGAGAACGCTCTTTTCGAGCTAGTTAATGCGTGTAACCCGTTTTCTGGTGTTTTCACCACTCCACAGTGCGTTTGATATGTAGAGCTGCCGATAACTTGGTTTTCGTGGGGTTTCCAGCTGAAATATGCATTTTCTGCGATAATCTTGGTGTTTCATCTATGAGAAGTATGCAGAATCATCGAGAACGCTCTTTTCGAGCTAGTTAATGCGAGAAACACGTTTTCTGGTTTTTTCTCCACCCCACAGTGCGTTTGATATGCAGAACCGGCGTCATCTTGGTTTTCGTCGGGTTTCAAGCTGAGATATGCATTTTCTGCGATAATATTGGTAGGACTTCAGTCAGAAGTATGCAGAATCACCTAGATCGCTCGTTTCGAGCAATTTAATGCGAGAAACACGTTATCTGGTTGTTTTCACCACTCCACAGTGCGTTTGATATGCAGAACCGGCGTCATCTTGATTTTCGTGAGGTTTCAAGCTGAGATATGCATTTTCTGCGATAATATTGGTGAGACTTCTGTCCGAAGTATGCAGAATCATCGATATCGCTCTTTTCGAGCTATTTAATGCGAGAAACACGTTATCTGGTGTTTTGACCACTCCACAGTGCGTTTGATATGTAGAGCCGCCGATAACTTGGTTTTCATGGGGTTTCCAGCTGAAATATGCATTTTCTGCGATAATATTGGTGAGACTTCAGTCGGAAGTATGCAGAATCTTCGAGAACGCTCTTTTCGAGCTACTTAATGCGAGAATCACGTTTTCTGGTGTTTTCACCACTCCACAGTACGTTTGATGTGCAGAACCGGAGATATCTTGGTTTTCGTGGGGTTTCCAGCTGAAATATGCATTTTCTGCGATAATCTTGGTGTTTCATCTATGAGAAGTATGCAGAATCATCGAGAACGCTCTTTTCGAGCTAGTTAATGCGTGGAACACGTTTTCTGGTGTTTTCACCACTCCACAGTGCGTTTGATATGTAAAGCTGCCGATAACTTGGTTTTCGTGGTGTTTCCAGCTGAGATATGCATTTTCTGCGATAAGCTTGGTGAGTCTTCTGCCAGAAGTTTGCAGAATCATCTACATCGCTCTTTTCGAGTTGGTTAATGCGAGAAACACGTTCTCTGGTGTTTTCACCACCCCACAGTGCGTTTGATATGCAGAACCGGCGACATCGTGGTTTTCGTCGGGTTTCAAGCTGAGATATGCATTTTCTGCGATAATATTGGTGAGTCTTCTGTCAGAAGTATGCAGAATCATCGATATCGCTCTTTTCGAGCTATTTAATGCGAGAAACACGTTATCTGGTGTTTTGACCACTCCACAGTGCGTTTGATATGTAGAGCCGCCGATAACTTGGTTTTCGTGGGGTTTCCAGATGAAATATGCATTTTCTGCGATAATCTTGGTGTTTCATCTATGAGAAGTATGCAGAATCATCGAGAACGCTCTTTTCGAGCTAGTTAATGCGAGAAACACGTTTTCTGGTTTTTTCTCCACCCCACAGTGCATTTGATATGCAGAACCGGCGTCATCTTGGTTTTCGTCGGGTTTCAAGCTGAGATATGCATTTTCTGCGATAATATTGGTAGGACTTCAGTCAGAAGTATGCAGAATCACCTAGATCGCTCGTTTCGAGCAATTTAATGCGAGAAACACGTTATCTGGTTGTTTTCACCACTCCACAGTGCGTTTGATATGCAGAACCGGCGTCATCTTGATTTTCGTGAGGTTTCAAGCTGAGATATGCATTTTCTGCGATAATATTGGTGAGACTTCTGTCCGAAGTATGCAGAATCATCGATATCGCTCTTTTCGAGCTATTTAATGCGAGAAACACGTTATCTGGTGTTTTGACCACTCCACAGTGCGTTTGATATGTAGAGCCGCCGATTACTTGGTTTTCGTGGGGTTTCCAGCTGAAATATGCATTTTCTGCTATAATCTTGGTGTTTCATGTATGAGAAGTATGCAGAATCATCGAGAACGCTCTTTTCGAGCTAGTTAATGCGAGAAACACGTTTTCTGGTGTTTTCACCACTCCACAGTGCGTTTGATATGTAGAGCGGCCGATAACTTGGTTTTCGTGGGGTTTCCAGCTGAAATATGCATTTTCTGCGATAATCTTGGTGTTTCATCTATGAGAAGTATGCAGAATCATCGAGGACGCTCTTTTCGAGCTATTTAATGCGAGTAACATGTTTTCTGGTGTTTTCACCACCCCACAGTGCATTTGATATGCAGAACCGGCGACATCTTGGTTTTCGTGGTGTTTCCAGCTGAGATATGCATTTTCTTAGATAATCTTGTTGAGTCTTCTGTCAGAAGTATGCAGAATCATCGATATCGCTCTTTTCGAGCTATTTAATGCGAGAAACACGTTATCTGGTGTTTTGACCACTCCACAGTGCGTTTGATATGTAGAGCCGCCGATAACTTGGTTTTCGTGGGGTTTCCTGATGAAATATGCATTTTCTGCGATAATCTTGGTGTTTCATCTATGAGAAGTATGCAGAATCATCGAGAACGCTCTTTTCGAGCTAGTTAATGCGAGAAACACGTTTTCTGGTTTTTTCTCCACCCCACAGTGCGTTTGATATGCAGAACCGGCGTCATCTTGGTTTTCGTCGGGTTTCAAGCTGAGATATGCATTTTCTGCGTTAATATTGGTGAGACTTCAGTCTGAAGTATGCAGAATCACCTAGATCGCTCGTTTCGAGCAATTTAATGCGAGAAACACGTTATCTGGTTGTTTTCACCACTCCACAGTGCGTTTGATTTGCAGAACCGGCGTCATCTTGATTTTCGTGAGGTTTCAAGCTGAGATATGCATTTTCTGCGATAATATTGGTGAGACTTCTGTCCGAAGTATGCAGAATCATCGATATCGCTCTTTTCGAGCTATTTAATGCGAGAAACACGTTATCTGGTGTTTTGACCACTCCACAGTGCGTTTGATATTTAGAGCCGCCGAAAACTTGGTTTTCATGGGGTTTCCAGCTGAAATATGCATTTTCTGCTATAATCTTGGTGTTTCATCTATGAGAAGTATGCAGAATCATCGAGAACGCTCTTTTCGAGCTAGTTAATGCGAGAAACACGTTTTCTGGTGTTTTCACCACTCCACAGTGCGACTGATATGCAGAACCGGCGATATCTTGATTTTCGTGGTGTTTCCAGCTGAGATATGCATTTTCTGTGATAATCTTGGTGAGACTTCAGTCAGAAGTATGCACAATCATCTAGATCGTTCGTTTCGAGCAATTTAATGCGAGAAACACGTTATCTGGTTGTTTTCACCACTCCATAGTGCGTTTGATATGCAGATCCGGCGACATCTTGATTTTCGTGAGGTTTCTAGCTGAGATATGCATTTTCTGCGATAATATTGGTGAGACTTCAGTCGGAAGTATGCAGAATCTTCGAGAACGCTCTTTTCGAGCTACTTAATGCGAGAATCACGTTTTCTGGTGTTTTCACCACTCCACAGTACGTTTGATGTGCAGAACCGGAGATATCTTGGTTTTCGTGGGGTTTCCAGCTGAAATATGCATTTTCTGCGATAATCTTGGTGTTTCATCTATGAGAAGTATGCAGAATCATCGAGAATGCTCTTTTCGAGCTAGTTAATGCGTGTAACACGTTTTCTGGTGTTTTCACCACTCCACAGTGCGTTTGATATGTAGAGCTGCCGATAACTTGGTTTTCGTGGGGTTTCCAGCTGAAATATGCATTTTCTGCGATAATCTTGGTGTTTCATCTATGAGAAGTATGCAGAATCATTGAGAACGCTCTTTTCGAGCTATTTAATGCGAGTAACACGTTTTCTGGTGTTTTCACCACCCCACAGTGCATTTGATATGCAGAACCGGCGACATCTTGGTTTTCGTGGTGTTTCCAGCTGAGATATGCATTTTCTGCGATAAGCTTGGTGAGTCTTCTGCCAGAAGTTTGCAGAATCATCTACATCGCTCTTTTCGAGTTGGTTAATGCGAGAAACACGTTCTCTGGTGTTTTCACCACCCCACAGTGCGTTTGATATGCAGAACCGGCGACATCGTGGTTTTCGTCGGGTTTCAAGCTGAGATATGCATTTTCTGCGATAATATTGGTGAGTCTTCTGTCAGAAGTATGCAGAATCATCGATATCGCTCTTTTCGAGCTATTTAATGCGAGAAACACGTTATCTGGTGTTTTGACCACTCCACAGTGCGTTTGATATGTAGAGCCGCCGATAACTTGGTTTTCGTGGGGTTTCCAGATGAAATATGCATTTTCTGCGATAATCTTGGTGTTTCATCTATGAGAAGTATGCAGAATCATCGAGAACGCTCTTTTCGAGCTAGTTAATGCGAGAAACACGTTTTCTGGTTTTTTCTCCACCCCACAGTGCGTTTGATATGCAGAACCGGCGTCATCTTGGTTTTCGTCGGGTTTCAAGCTGAGATATGCATTTTCTGCGATAATATTGGTGAGACTTCAGTCAGAAGTATGCAGAATCACCTAGATCGCTCGTTTCGAGCAATTTAATGCGAGAAACACGTTATCTGGTGTTTTGACCACTCCACAGTGCGTTTGATATTTAGAGCCGCCGAAAACTTGGTTTTCATGGGGTTTCCAGCTGAAATATGCATTTTCTGCTATAATCTTGGTGTTTCATCTATGAGAAGTATGCAGAATCATCGAGAACGCTCTTTTCGAGCTAGTTAATGCGAGAAACACGTTTTCTGGTGTTTTCACCACTCCACAGTGCGACTGATATGCAGAACCGGCGATATCTTGATTTTCGTGGTGTTTCCAGCTGAGATATGCATTTTCTGTGATAATCTTGGTGAGACTTCAGTCAGAAGTATGCACAATCATCTAGATCGTTCGTTTCGAGCAATTTAATGCGAGAAACACGTTATCTGGTTGTTTTCACCACTCCATAGTGCGTTTGATATGCAGATCCGGCGACATCTTGATTTTCGTGAGGTTTCTAGCTGAGATATGCATTTTCTGCGATAATATTGGTGAGACTTCAGTCGGAAGTATGCAGAATCTTCGAGAACGCTCTTTTCGAGCTACTTAATGCGAGAATCACGTTTTCTGGTGTTTTCACCACTCCACAGTACGTTTGATGTGCAGAACCGGAGATATCTTGGTTTTCGTGGGGTTTCCAGCTGAAATATGCATTTTCTGCGATAATCTTGGTGTTTCATCTATGAGAAGTATGCAGAATCATCGAGAATGCTCTTTTCGAGCTAGTTAATGCGTGTAACACGTTTTCTGGTGTTTTCACCACTCCACAGTGCGTTTGATATGTAGAGCTGCCGATAACTTGGTTTTCGTGGGGTTTCCAGCTGAAATATGCATTTTCTGCGATAATCTTGGTGTTTCATCTATGAGAAGTATGCAGAATCATTGAGAACGCTCTTTTCGAGCTATTTAATGCGAGTAACACGTTTTCTGTTGTTTTCACCACCCCACAGTGCATTTGATATGCAGAACCGGCGACATCTTGGTTTTCGTGGTGTTTCCAGCTGAGATATGCATTTTCTGCGATAAGCTTGGTGAGTCTTCTGCCAGAAGTTTGCAGAATCATCTACATCGCTCTTTTCGAGTTGGTTAATGCGAGAAACACGTTCTCTGGTGTTTTCACCACCCCACAGTGCGTTTGATATGCAGAACCGGCGACATCGTGGTTTTCGTCGGGTTTCAAGCTGAGATATGCATTTTCTGCGATAATATTGGTGAGTCTTCTGTCAGAAGTATGCAGAATCATCGATATCGCTCTTTTCGAGCTATTTAATGCGAGAAACACGTTATCTGGTGTTTTCACCACTCCACAGTACGTTTGATGTGCAGAACCGGAGATATCTTGGTTTTCGTGGGGTTTCCAGCTGAAATATGCATTTTCTGCGATAATCTTGGTGTTTCATCTATGAGAAGTATGCAGAATCATCGAGAATGCTCTTTTCGAGCTAGTTAATGCGTGTAACACGTTTTCTGGTGTTTTCACCACTCCACAGTGCGTTTGATATGTAGAGCTGCCGATAACTTGGTTTTCGTGGGGTTTCCAGCTGAAATATGCATTTTCTGCTATAATCTTGGTGTTTCATGTATGAGAAGTATGCAGAATCATCGAGAACGCTCTTTTCGAGCTAGTTAATGCGAGAAACACGTTTTCTGGTGTATTCACCACCCCACAGTGCATTTGATATGCAGAACCGGCGACATCTTGATTTTCGTGGTGTTTCCAGCTGAGATATGCATTTTCTGCGATAATCTTGTTGAGTCTTCTGTCAGAAGTATGCAGAATCATCGATATCGCTCTTTTCGAGCTATTTAATGCGAGAAACACGTTATCTGGTGTTTTGACCACTCCATAGTGCGTTTGATATGTAGAGCCGCCGATAACTTGGTTTTCGTGGGGTTTCCAGATGAAATATGCATTTTCTGCGATAATCTTGGTGTTTCATCTATGAGAAGTATGCAGAATCATCGAGAACGCTCTTTTCGAGCTAGTTAATGCGAGAAACACGTTTTCTGGTTTTTTCTCCACCCCACAGTGCGTTTGATATGCAGAACCGGCGTCATCTTGGTTTTCGTCGGGTTTCAAGCTGAGATATGCATTTTCTGCGATAATATTGGTGAGACTTCAGTCAGAAGTATGCAGAATCACCTAGATCGCTCGTTTCTAGCAATTTAATGCGAGAAACACGTTATCTGGTTGTTTTCAACACTCCACAGTGCGTTTGATATGCAGAACCGGCGTCATCTTGATTTTCGTGAGGTTTCAAGCTGAGATATGCATTTTCTGCGATAATATTGGTGAGACTTCTGTCCGAAGTATGCTGAATCATCGATATCGCTCTTTTCGAGCTATTTAATGCGAGAAACACGTTATCTGGTGTTTTGACCACTCCACAGTGCGTTTGATATGTAGAGCCGCCGATAACTTGGTTTTCGTGGGGTTTCCAGCTGAAATATGCATTTTCTGCATTAACCTTGGTGTTTCATCTATGAGAAGTATGCAGAATCATCGAGAACGCTCTTTTCGAGTTAGTTAATGCGAGAAACACGTTTTCTGGTGTTTTCAACATTCCACAGTGCGTCTGATATGCAGAACCGACGATATCTTGATTTTCGTGAGGTTTCAAGCTGAGATATGCATTTTCTGTGATAATATTGGTGAGACTTCTGTCCGAAGTATGCAGAATCATCGATATCGCTCTTTTCGAGCTATTTAATGCGAGAAACACGTTATCTGGTGTTTTGACCACTCCAAAGTTCGTTTGATATGTAGAGCCGCCGATAACTTGGTTTTCGTGGGGTTTCCAGCTGAAATATGCATTTTCTGCGATAATCTTGGTGTTTCATCTATGAGAAGTATGCAGAATCATCGAGAACGCTCTTTTCGAGCTAGTTAATGCGTGTAACCCGTTTTCTGGTGTTTTCACCACTCCACAGTGCGTTTGATATGTAGAGCTGCCGATAACTTGGTTTTCGTGGGGTTTCCAGCTGAAATATGCATTTTCTGCGATAATCTTGGTGTTTCATCTATGAGAAGTATGCAGAATCATCGAGAACGCTCTTTTCGAGCTAGTTAATGCGAGAAACACGTTTTCTGGTTTTTTCTCCACCCCACAGTGCGTTTGATATGCAGAACCGGCGTCATCTTGGTTTTCGTCGGGTTTCAAGCTGAGATATGCATTTTCTGCGATAATATTGGTAGGACTTCAGTCAGAAGTATGCAGAATCACCTAGATCGCTCGTTTCGAGCAATTTAATGCGAGAAACACGTTATCTGGTTGTTTTCACCACTCCACAGTGCGTTTGTTATGCAGAACCGGCGTCATCTTGATTTTCGTGAGGTTTCAAGCTGAGATATGCATTTTCTGCGATAATATTGGTGAGACTTCTGTCCGAAGTATGCAGAATCATCGATATCGCTCTTTTCGAGCTATTTAATGCGAGAAACACGTTATCTGGTGTTTTGACCACTCCACAGTGCGTTTGATATGTAGAGCCGCCGATAACTTGGTTTTCATGGGGTTTCCAGCTGAAATATGCATTTTCTGCTATTATCTTGGTGTCTCATCTATGAGAAGTATGCAGAATCATCGAGAACGCTCTTTTCGAGCTAGTTAATGCGAGAAACACGTTTTCTGGTGTTTTCACCACTCCACAGTGCGACTGATATGCAGAACCGGCGATATCTTGATTTTCGTGGTGTTTCCAGCTGAGATATGCATTTTCTGTGATAATCTTGGTGAGACTTCAGTCAGAAGTATGCACAATCATCTAGATCGTTCGTTTCGAGCAATTTAATGCGAGAAACACGTTATCTGGTTGTTTTCACCACTCCATAGTGCGTTTGATATGCAGATCCGGCGACATCTTGATTTTCGTGAGGTTTCTAGCTGAGATATGCATTTTCTGCGATAATATTGGTGAGACTTCAGTCGGAAGTATGCAGAATCTTCGAGAACGCTCTTTTCGAGCTACTTAATGCGAGAATCACGTTTTCTGGTGTTTTCACCACTCCACAGTACGTTTGATGTGCAGAACCGGAGATATCTTGGTTTTCGTGGGGTTTCCAGCTGAAATATGCATTTTCTGCGATAATCTTGGTGTTTCATCTATGAGAAGTATGCAGAATCATCGAGAATGCTCTTTTCGAGCTAGTTAATGCGTGTAACACGTTTTCTGGTGTTTTCACCACTCCACAGTGCGTTTGATATGTAGAGCTGCCGATAACTTGGTTTTCGTGGGGTTTCCAGCTGAAATATGCATTTTCTGCGATAATCTTGGTGTTTCATCTATGAGAAGTATGCAGAATCATTGAGAACGCTCTTTTCGAGCTATTTAATGCGAGTAACACGTTTTCTGGTGTTTTCACCACCCCACAGTGCATTTGATATGCAGAACCGGCGACATCTTGGTTTTCGTGGTGTTTCCAGCTGAGATATGAATTTTCTGCGATAAGCTTGGTGAGTCTTCTGCCAGAAGTTTGCAGAATCATCTACATCGCTCTTTTCGAGTTGGTTAATGTGAGAAACACGTTCTCTGGTGTTTTCACCACCCCACAGTGCGTTTGATATGCAGAACCGGCGACATCGTGGTTTTCGTCGGGTTTCAAGCTGAGATATGCATTTTCTGCGATAATATTGGTGAGTCTTCTGTCAGAAGTATGCAGAATCATCGATATCGCTCTTTTCGAGCTATTTAATGCGAGAAACACGTTATCTGGTGTTTTGACCACTCCACAGTGCGTTTGATATGTAGAGCCGCCGATAACTTGGTTTTCGTGGGGTTTCCAGATGAAATATGCATTTTCTGCGATAATCTTGGTGTTTCATCTATGAGAAGTATGCAGAATCATCGAGAACGCTCTTTTCGAGCTAGTTAATGCGAGAAACACGTTTTCTGGTTTTTTCTCCACCCCACAGTGCGTTTGATATGCAGAACCGGCGTCATCTTGGTTTTCGTCGGGTTTCAAGCTGAGATATGCATTTTCTGCGATAATATTGGTGAGACTTCAGTCAGAAGTATGCAGAATCACCTAGATCGCTCGTTTCGAGCAATTTAATGCGAGAAACACGTTATCTGGTTGTTTTCACCACTCCACAGTGCGTTTGATATGCAGAACCGGCGTCATCTTGATTTTCGTGAGCTTTCAAGCTGAGATATGCATTTTCTGCGATAATATTGGTGAGACTTCTGTACGAAGTATGCAGAATCATCGATATCGCTCTTTTCGAGCTATTTAATGCGAGAAACACGTTATCTGGTGTTTTGACCACTCCACAGTGCGTTTGATATGTAGAGCCGCCGATAACTTGGTTTTCGTGGGGTTTCCAGATGAAATATGCATTTTCTGCGATAATCTTGGTGTTTCATCTATGAGAAGTATGCAGAATCATCGAGAACGCTCTTTTCGAGCTAGTTAATGCGAGAAACACGTTTTCTGGTTTTTTCTCCACCCCACAGTGCATTTGATATGCAGAACCGGCGTCATCTTGGTTTTCGTCGGGTTTCAAGCTGAGATATGCATTTTCTGCGATAATATTGGTAGGACTTCAGTCAGAAGTATGCAGAATCACCTAGATCGCTCGTTTCGAGCAATTTAATGCGAGAAACACGTTATCTGGTTGTTTTCACCACTCCACAGTGCGTTTGATATGCAGAACCGGCGTCATCTTGATTTTCGTGAGGTTTCAAGCTGAGATATGCATTTTCTGCGATAATATTGGTGAGACTTCTGTCCGAAGTATGCAGAATCATCGATATCGCTCTTTTCGAGCTATTTAATGCGAGAAACACGTTATCTGGTGTTTTGACCTCTCCACAGTGCGTTTGATATGTAGAGCCGCCGATAACTTGGTTTTCGTGGGGTTTCCAGCTGAAATATGCATTTTCTGCTATAATCTTGGTGTTTCATGTATGAGAAGTATGCAGAATCATCGAGAACGCTCTTTTCGAGCTAGTTAATGCGAGAAACACGTTTTCTGGTGTTTTCACCACCCCACAGTGCATTTGATATGCAGAACCGGCGACATCTTGATTTTCGTGGTGTTTCCAGCTGAGATATGCATTTTCTGCGATAATCTTGTTGAGTCTTCTGTCAGAAGTATGCAGAATCATCGATATCGCTCTTTTCGAGCTATTTAATGCGAGAAACACGTTATCTGGTGTTTTGACCACTCCATAGTGCGTTTGATATGTAGAGCCGCCGATAACTTGGTTTTCGTGGGGTTTCCAGCTGAAATATGCATTTTCTGCTATAATCTTGGTGTTTCATCTATGAGAAGTATGCAGAATCATCGAGAACGCTCTTTTCGAGCTAGTTAATGCGAGAAACACGTTTTCTGGTGTTTTCACCACTCCACAGTGCGTCTGATATGCAGAACCGGCGATATCTTGATTTTCGTGGTGTTTCCAGCTGAGATATGCATTTTCTGCGATAATCTTGGTGAGACTTCAGTCAGAAGTATGCACAATCATCTAGATCGTTCGTTTCGAGCTATTTAATGCGAGAAACACGTTATCTGGTTGTTTTCACCACTCCATAGTGCGTTTGATATACAGAACCGGCGACATCTTGATTTTCGTGAGGTTTCTAGCTGAGATATGCATTTTCTGCGATAATATTGGTGAGACTTCAGTCGGAAGTATGCAGAATCTTCGAGAACGCTCTTTTCGAGCTACTTAACGCGAGAATCACGTTTTCTGGTGTTTTCACCACTCCACAGTACGTTTGATGTGCAGAACCGGAGATATCTTGGTTTTCGTGGGGTTTCCAGCTGAAATATGCATTTTCTGCGATAATCTTGGTGTTTCATCTATGAGAAGTATGCAGAATCATCGAGAACGCTCTTTTCGAGCTAGTTAATGCGTGTAACACGTTTTCTGGTGTTTTCACCACTCCACAGTGCGTTTGATATGTAGAGCTGCCGATAACTTGGTTTTCGTGGGGTTTCCAGCTGAAATATGCATTTTCTGCGATAATCTTGGTGTTTCATCTATGAGAAGTATGCAGAATCATCGAGAACGCTCTTTTCGAGCTATTTAATGCGAGTAACATGTTTTCTGGTGTTTTCACCACCCCACAGTGCATTTGATATGCAGAACCGGCGACATCTTGGTTTTCGTGGTGTTTCCAGCTGAGATATGCATTTTCTTAGATAATCTTGTAGAGTCTTCTGTCAGAAGTATGCAGAATCATCGATATCGCTCTTTTCGAGCTATTTAATGCGAGAAACACGTTATCTGGTGTTTTGACCACTCCACAGTGCGTTTGATATGTAGAGCCGCCGATAACTTGGTTTTCGTGGGGTTTCCAGCTGAAATATGCATTTTCTGCTATAATCTTGGTGTTTCATGTATGAGAAGTATGCAGAATCATCGAGAACGCTCTTATCGAGCTAGTTAATGCGAGAAACACGTTTTCTGGTGTTTTCACCATTCCACAGTGCGTCTGATATGCAGAACCGGCGATATCTTGATTTTCGTGGTGTTTCCAGCTGAGATATGCATTTTCTGCGATAATCTTGGTGAGACTTCAGTCAGAAGTATGCACAATCATCTAGATCGTTCGTTTCGAGCTATTTAATGCGAGAAACACGTTATCTGGTTGTTTTCACCACTCCATAGTGCGTTTGATATGCAGAACCGGCGACATCTTGATTTTCGTGAGGTTTCTAGCTGAGATATGCAATTTCTGCGATAATATTGGTGAGACTTCAGTCGGAAGTATGCAGAATCTTCCAGAACGCTCTTTTCGAGCTACTTAATGCGAGAATCACGTTTTCTGGTGTTTTCACCACTCCACAGTGCGTTTGATATGTAGAGCCGCCGATAACTTGTTTTTCGTGGGGTTTCCAGCTGAAATATGCATTTTCTGCGATAATCTTGGAGTTTCATCTATAAGACGTATGCAGAATCATCGAGAACGCTATTTTCGAGTTCGTTAATACGAGAAACAGGTTTTCTGGTGTTTTCAACATTCCACAGTGCGTGTGATATGCAGAACCGACGATATCTTGGTTTTCGTGGGGTTTCCAGCTGAGATATGCATTTTCTGCGATCATCTTGGTGTTTCATCTATGAGAGGTATGCAGAATCATCGAGAACGATCGTTTCGAGCTAGTTAATGCGAGAAACACGTTTTCTGGTGTTTTCACCACTCCACAGTGCGTTTGGTATGCAGAACCGGCGTCATCTTGATTTTCGTGAGGTTTCAAGCTGAGATATGCATTTTCTGCGATAATATTGGTGAGACTTCAGTCGGAAGTATGCAGAATCTTCGAGAACGCTCTTTTCGAGCTACTTAATGCGAGAATCACGTTTTCTGGTGTTTTCACCACTCCATAGTACGTTTGATGTGCAGAACCGGAGATATCTTGGTTTTCGTGGGGTTTCCAGCTGAAATATGCATTTTCTGCGATAATCTTGGTGTTTCATCTATGAGAAGTATGCAGAATCATCGAGAACGCTCTTTTCGAGCTAGGTAATGCGTGTAACACGTTTTCTGGTGTTTTCACCACTCCGCAGTGCGTTTGATATGTAGAGCTGCCGATAACTTGGTTTTCGTGGGGTTTCCAGCTGAAATATGCATTTTCTGCGATAATCTTGGTGTTTCATCTATGAGAAGTACGCAGAATCATCGAGAACGCTCTGTTCGAGCTAGTTAATGCGAGAAACACGTTTTCTAGTGTTTTCACCACTCCACAGTGCGTCTGATATGCAGAACAGGCGATATCTTGGTTTTCGTGGGGTTTCCAGATGAGATATGCTTTTTCTGCGATAATATTGGTGAGACTTCAGTCAGAAGTATGCAGAATCATCGATATCGCTATTTTCCAGATATTTAATGCGAGAAACGCGTTATCTGGTGTTTTGACCACTCCACAGTGCGTTTGATATGTAGAGCCGCCGATAACGTGGTTTTCGTGGGGTTTCCAGCTGAAATATGCATTTTCTGCAATAATCTTGGTGTTTCATCTATGAGAGGTATGCAGAATCATCGAGAACGCTCTTTTCGAGCTAGTTAATGCGAGAAACACGTTTTCTAGAGTTTTCACCACTCCACAGTGCGTCTGATATGCAGAACAGGCGTTATCTTGGTTTTCGTGGGGTTTCCAGCTGAGATATGCATTTTCTGCGATAATATTGGTGAGACTTCTGTCCGAAGTATGCAGAATCATCGATATCGCTCTTTTCGAGCTATTTAATGCGAGAAACACGTTTTCTGCGGGTTTCACCACTACACAGTTCGTTGGATATGCACAACCGGCGATATCTTGATTTTCGTGGTGTTTCCAGCAGAGATATGCATTTTCTGCGATAATCCAAGTGAAACATCTGTCCGAAGTATGCAGAAACATCGAGAGCGCTCTTTTCGAGCTGTTTAATGCGAGAAACTCCTTTTCTGGGGTTTTCACCACTCCGCAGTACGTTTGACATGCAGAACCGGAGATATCTTGGTTTCGGTCGGGTTTCAAGCTGAGATATGCATTTTCTACGATAATCCTGGTGAAACTTCTGTCAGAATTATGCAGAATCTTCGAGAACGCTCTTTTCGAGCTACTTAATGCGCGAAACACGTTTTCTGGTGTTTTCACCACACCACGGTGCGTTTGATGTGCAGAACCGGAGATATATCGGTTTTCGTCGGGTTTCAAGCTGAGATATGCATTTTCTACGATAATCTTGGTGAGACTTCTGTCAGAAGTATGCAGGATCTTCGAGAACGCTCTTTTCGAGCTACTTAATGCGTGTAACACGTTTTCTGGTGTTTTCACCACTCCACAGTTCGTTTGATATGCAGAACCAGCGATATCTTGGTTTTCGTGGGGTTTCAAGATGAGATATGCATTTTCTGCGATAATATTGGTGAGACTTCAGTCAGAAGTATGCAGAATCATCTAGATCGCTCTTTTCGAGCTACTTAATGCACGAAACACGTTTTCCGGTGTTTTCACCACTCCACAGTACGTTTGACCTGCAGAACCGGAGATATGTTGGTTTCGGTCGGGTTTCAAGCTGAGATATGCATTTTCTGCGATAATCTTGGTGAGACTTCTGTCCGAAGTATGCTGTATCATCGAGATCGCTCTTTTCGAGCTAGTTAGTGCGAGAAACACGTTATCTGGTGTTTTCACCACTCCACAGTGCGTTTGATATGCAGAACAGTAGATATCTTGGTTTTCGTGGGGTTTCAAGCTGAGATATGCATTTTCTGCGATAATCTTGGTGAGACTTCTGTTAGAAGTACGCAGAATCATCGAGATCGCACTTTTCGAGCTATTTAATGCGAGAAACGCGTTATCTGGTGTTTTCACCACTCCACAGTTCTTTGGATGTGCAGAACAGGAGATATCTTGGTTTGCGTGGGGTTTCAAGCAGAGATATGCATTTTCTGAGATAATCTTGGTGAGACTTCTGTTAGAAGAATGCAGAATCATCGAGATCGCACTTTTCGAGCTATTTAATGCGAGAAACACGTTATCTGGTGTTTTCACCACTCCAGAGTGCGTTGGATATGCAGAACCGGAGATATTTTGGTTTTCGTCTGGTTTCAAGCTGAGATATGCATTTTCTACGATAATCGTGGTGAGACTTCTGTCCGAAGTATGCAGAAACATCGAGAGCGCACTTTTCGAGCTATTTAATGCGAGAAACTCGTTTTCTGGGGTTTTCACCACTCCACAGTGCGTTTGATATGCAGAACAGTAGATATCTTGGTTTTCGTGGGGTTTCAAGCAGAGATATGCATTTTCTGCGATAATCTTGGTGAGACTTCTGTTAGAAGTATGCAGAATCATCGAGATCGCACTTTTCGAGGTATTTAATGCGAGAAACACGTTGTCTGGTGTTTTCACCACTCCACAGTTGGTTCGATATGCAGAACCGGCGATATTTTGGTTTTCGTCGGGTTTCAAGCTGAGATATGCATTTTCTACGATAATCTTGGTGAAACATCTGTCCGAAGTATGCAGAAACATCGAGAGCGCACTTTTCGAGCTATTTAATGCGAGAAACTCGTTTTCTGGGGTTTTCACCACTCCACAGTGCGTTTGATATGCAGAACAGTAGATATTTTGGTTTTCGTGGGGTTTCAAGCTGAGATATGCATTTTCTGCGATAATCTTGTTGAGCATTCTGTCCGAAGTATGCAGAATCATCGAAATCGATCGTTTCGAGATATTTAATGCGAGAAACACGTTATCCGGTGTTTTCACCACTCCACAGTGCGTTCGAAATGCAGAACCGGCGATATCTTGGTTTTCGTGGGGTTTCAAGCAGAGATATGCATTTTCTACGATAATCGTGGTGAGACTTCTGTCCGAAGTATGAAGAATTATCGAGATCGCTCTATTCGAGCTATTTAATGTGACAAACACGTTTTCTGGGGTTTTCGCCACTCCACAGTTCGTTGGATATGCAAAACAGTAGATATCTTGGTTTTCGTGGGGTTTCAAGCAGAGATATGCATTTTCTGCGATAATCTTGGTGAGACTTCTGTTAGAAGTATGCAGAATCATCGAGATCGCACTTTTCGAGCTATTTAATGCGAGAAACACGTTATCTGGTGTTTTCACCACTCCACAGTTGGTTTGATATGCAGAACCGGCGATATTTTGGTTTTCGTCGGGTTTCCAGTTGAGATATGCATTTTCTGCGATAATCTTGGTGAGACTTCTGTCCGAAGTATGCAGAATCATCGAGATCGCTCGTTTCGAGCTATTTAATGCGAGAAACACCTTATCTGGTGTTTTCACCACGCCACAGTGCGTTGGATATGCAGAACCGGAGATATTTTGGTTTTCGTCGGGTTTCAAGCTGAGATATGTATTTTCTGCGATAATCTTGGTGAGGCTTCTGCTAGAAGTTTGCAGAATCATCGAGATCGCACTTTTCGAGCTATTTAATGCGAGAAACACGTAATCTGGTGTTTTCACCACTCCACAGTTGGTTTGATATGCAGAACCGGCGATATTTTGGTTTTCGTCGGGTTTCCAGTTGAGATATGCATTTTCTACGATAATCTTGGTGAAACATCTGTCCGAAGTATGCAGAAACATCGAGAGCGCACTTTTCGAGCTATTTAATGCGAGAAACTCGTTTTCTGGGGTTTTCAACACTCCACAGTTCGTTGGATATGCAGAACCGGAGATATCATGGTTTTCGTGGGGTTTCAAGCTGAGATATGCATTTCCTGCGATAATCTTGGTGAGACTTCTGTCCGAAGTATGCTGAATCATCTAGATCGCTCTTTTCGAGCTATTTAATGCGAGAAACACGTTTTCTGCGGGTTTCACCACTACACAGTTCGTTGGATATGCAGAACCGGCGATATCTTGATTTTCGTGGTGTTTCCAGCAGAGATATGCATTTTCTGCGATAATCCAAGTGAAACATCTGTCCGAAGTATGCAGAAACATCGAGAGCGCTCTTTTCGAGCTGTTTAATGCGAGAAACTCCTTTTCTGGGGTTTTCACCACTCCACAGTACGTTTGACATGCAGAACCGGAGATATCTTGGTTTCGGTCGGGTTTCAAGCTGAGATATGCATTTTCTACGATAATCCTGGTGAAACTTCTGTCAGAATTATGCAGAATCTTCGAGAACGCTCTTTTCGAGCTACTTAATGCGCGAAACACGTTTTCTGGTGTTTTCACCACACCACGGTGCGTTTGATGTGCAGAACCGGAGATATATCGGTTTTCGTCGGGTTTCAAGCTGAGATATGCATTTTCTACGATAATCTTGGTGAGACTTCTGTCAGAAGTATGCAGGATCTTCGAGAACGCTCTTTTCGAGCTACTTAATGCGAGAAACACGTTTTCTGGTGTTTTCACCACTCCACAGTTCGTTTGATATGCAGAACCAGCGATATCTTGGTTTTCGTGGGGTTTCAAGATGAGATATGCATTTTCTGCGATAATATTGGTGAGACTTCAGTCAGAAGTATGCAGAATCATCTAGATCGCTCTTTTCGAGCTACTTAATGCACGAAACACGTTTTCCGGTGTTTTCACCACTCCACAGTACGTTTGACATGCAGAACCGGAGATATCTTGGTTTCGGTCGGGTTTCAAGCTGAGATATGCATTTTTTAGATAATTATGGTGAGACTTCTGTCCGAAGTATGCAGAATTATCGAGATCGCTTGGTTCCAGCTATGTAATGCGAGAAACACGTTATCTGGTGTTTTCACCACTCCACAGTGCGTTTGATATGCAGAACAGGCGATATCTTGGTTTTCGTGGGGTTTCAAGCTGAGATATGCATTTTCTGCGATAATCTTGGTGAGACTTCTGTCCGAAGTATGCTGTATCATCGAGATCGCTCTTTTCGAGCTAGTTAGTGCGAGAAACACGTTATCTGGTGTTTTCACCACTCCACAGTGCGTTTGATATGCAGAACAGTAGATATCTTAGTTTTCGTGGGGTTTCAAGCTGAGATATGCATTTTCTGCGATAATCTTGGTGAGACTTCTGTTAGAAGAATAAAGAATCATCGAGATCGCACTTTTCGAGCTATTTAATGCGAGAAACACGTTATCTGGTGTTTTCACCACTCCACAGTTGGTTTGATATGCAGAACCGGCGATATTTTGGTTTTCGTCGGGTTTCCAGTTGAGATATGCATTTTCTACGATAATCTTGGTGAAACATCTGTCCGAAGTATGCAGAAGCATCGAGAGCGCTCTTTTCTAGCTATTTAATGCGAGAAACACGATATCTGGTGTTTTCACCACTCCACAGTGCGTTTGATATGCAGAACAGTAGATATCTTGGTTTTCGTGGGGTTTCAAGCTGAGATATGCATTTTCTGCGATAATCTTGGTGAGACTTCTGTTAGAAGTATGCAGAATCATCGAGATCGCACTTTTCGAGCTATTTGATGCGAGAAACACGTTATCTGGTGTTTTCACCACTCCACAGTGCGTTTGATATGCAGAACCGGCGAGATCTTGATTTTCGTGAGGTTTCTAGCTGAGATATGCATTTTTTGCGATAATATTGGAGAGACTTCAGTCAGAAGTATGCAGTATCATCTGGATCGCTCGTTTCGAGCTATTTAATTCGAAAAAACAAGTTTTCTGGTGTTTTCAACATTCCACAGTGCGTTTGATATGCAGAACCGGCGGTATCTTGATTTTCGTGGTGTTTCCAGCTGAGATATGCATTTTCTGCGATAAGCTTGGTGAGTCTTCTGCCAGAAGTATGCAGAATCATCTAGATCGCACTTTTCGAGCTACTTAATGCGAGAAACACGTTTTCTGGTGTATTCACCACTCCACAGTACGTTAGACATGCAGAACCGGAGATGTCTTCGTTTCGGTCGGGTTTCAAGCTGAGATATGCATTTTCTACGATAATATTGGTGAAACCTCTGTCAGAAGTATGCAGAATTTTCAAGAACGCTCTTTTAAAGCTACTTAATGCGAGAAACACGTTTTCTGGAGATTTCACCACTCCACAGTACGTTTGATGTACAGAACCGGAGATATCTTGGTTTTCGTGAGGTTTCAAGCTGATGTATGCATTTTCTGCGATAATCTTGGTGAGACTTCAGTCAGAAGTATGCAGAATCATCTAGATCGCTCGTTTCGAACAATGTAATGCGAAAAAACCAGTTTTCTGGTGTTTTCAACATTCCACAGTGCGTTTGATATGCAGAACCGGCGACATCTTGATTTTCGTGAGGTTTCTAGCTGAGATATGCTTTTTCTGCGATAATATTGGTGAGACTTCAGTCAGAAGTATGCAGAATCATCGATATCGCTCTTTTCCAGCTATTTAATGCGAGAAACACGTTATCTGGTGTTTTGACCACTCCACAGTGCGTTTGATATGTAGAACCGGCGACATCTTGATTTTCGTGAGGTTTCTAGCTGAAATATGCATTTCCTGCAATAATCTTGGTGTTTCATCTATGAGAGGTATGCAGAATCATCGAGAACGCTCTTTTCGAGCTAGTTAATGCGAGAAACACGTTTTCTAGTGTTCTCACCACTCCACAGTGCGTCTGATATGCGTAACAGGCGATATCTTGGTTTTCGTGGGGTTTCCAGCTTAGATATGCTTTTTCTGCGATAATATTGGTGAGACTTCAGTCAGAAGTATGCAGAATCATCGATATCGCTCTTTTCCAGCTATTTAATTCGAGAAACACGTTATCTGGTGTTTTGACCACTCCACAGTGCGTTTGATATGTAGAACCGGAGACATCTTGATTTTCGTGAGGTTTCTAGCTGAAATATGCATTTTCCGCAATAATCTTGGTGTTTCATCTATGAGAGGTATGCAGAATCATCGAGAACGCTCTGTTCGAGCTAGTTAATGCGAGAAACACGTTTTCTAGTGTTTTCACCACTCCACAGTGCGTCTGATATGCAGAACAGGCGATATCTTGGTTTTCGTGGGGTTTCCAGCTGAGATATGCTTTTTCTGCGATAATATTGGTGAGACTTCAGTCAGAAGTATGCAGAATCATCGATATCGCTATTTTCCAGATATTTAATGCGAGAAACGCGTTATCTGGTGTTTTGACCACTCCACAGTGCGTTTGATATGTAGAGCCGCCGATAACTTGGTTTTCGTGGGGTTTCCAGCTGAAATATGCATTTTCTGCAATAATCTTGGTGTTTCATCTATGAGAGGTATGCAGAATCATCGAGAACGCTCTTTTCGAGCTAGTTAATGCGAGAAACACGTTTTCTAGAGTTTTCACCACTCCACAGTGCGTCTGATATGCAGAACAGGCGTTATCTTGGTTTTCGTGGGGTTTCCAGCTGAGATATGCATTTTCTGCGATAATATTGGTGAGACTTCTGTCCGAAGTATGCAGAATCATCGATATCGCTCTTTTCGAGCTATTTAATGCGAGAAACACGTTTTCTGCGGGTTTCACCACTACACAGTTCGTTGGATATGCAGAACCGGCGATATCTTGATTTTCGTGGTGTTTCCAGCAGAGATATGCATTTTCTGCGATAATCCAAGTGAAACATCTGTCCGAAGTATGCAGAAACATCGAGAGCGCTCTTTTCGAGCTGTTTAATGCGAGAAACTCCTTTTCTGGGGTTTTCACCACTCCACAGTACGTTTGACATGCAGAAGCGGAGATATCTTGGTTTCGGTCGGGTTTCAAGCTGAGATATGCATTTTCTACGATAATCCTGGTGAAACTTCTGTCAGAATTATGCAGAATCTTCGAGAACGCTCTTTTCGAGCTACTTAATGCGCGAAACACGTTTTCTGGTGTTTTCACCACACCACGGTGCGTTTGATATGCAGAACAGTAGATATCTTGGTTTTCGTGGGGTTTCAAGCTGAGATATGCATTTTCTGCGATAATCTTGGTGAGACTTCTGTTAGAAGTACGCAGAATCATCGAGATCGCACTTTTCGAGCTATTTAATGCGAGAAACACGTTATCTGGTGTTTTCACCACTCCACAGTTCTTTGGATGTGCAGAACAGGAGATATCTTGGTTTGCGTGGGGTTTCAAGCAGAGATATGCATTTTCTGAGATAATCTTGGTGAGACTTCTGTTAGAAGAATGCAGAATCATCGAGATTGCACTTTTCGAGCTATTTAATGCGAGAAACACGTTATCTGGTGTTTTCACCACTCCAGAGTGCGTTGGATATGCAGAACCGGAGATATTTTGGTTTTCGTCTGGTTTCAAGCTGAGATATGCATTTTCTACGATAATCGTGGTGAGACTTCTGTCCGAAGTATGCAGAAACATCGAGAGCGCACTTTTCGAGCTATTTAATGCGAGAAACTCGTTTTCTGGGGTTTTCACCACTCCACAGTGCGTTTGATATGCAGAACAGTAGATATCTTGGTTTTCGTGGGGTTTCAAGCAGAGATATGCATTTTCTGCGATAATCTTGGTGAGACTTCTGTTAGAAGTATGCAGAATCATCGAGATCGCTCTTTTCGAGCTATTTAATGCGAGAAACACGTTATCTGGTGTTTTCACCACTTCACAGTGCGTTTGATATGCAGAACCAGCGACATCTTGGTTTTCGTGGGGTTTCAAGCTGAGATATGAATTTTCTGCGATAAGCTTGGTGAGACATCTGTCCGAAGTATGCAGAAACGTCGGGAGCGCTCTTTTCAAGGTATTTAATGCGAGAAACACGTTTTCTCGGGTTTTCACAACTCCACAGATCGTTGGATATGCAGAACAGTAGATATCTTGGTTTGCGTGGGGTTTCAAGCAGAGATATGCATTTTCTGCGATAATCTTGGTGAGACTTCTGCTAGAAGTATGCAGAATCATCGAGATCGCACTTTTCGAGCTATTTAATGCGAGAAACACGTAATCTGGTGTTTTCACCACTCCACAGTTGGTTTGATATGCAGAACCGGCGATATTTTGGTTTTCGTCGGGTTTCCAGTTGAGATATGCATTTTCTACGATAATCTTGGTGAAACATCTGTCCGAAGTATGCAGAAGCATCGAGAGCGCTCTTTTCTAGCTATTTAATGCGAGAAACACGATATCTGGTGTTTTCACCACTCCACAGTGCGTTTGATATGCAGAACAGTAGATATCTTGGTTTTCGTGGGGTTTCAAGCTGAGATATGCATTTTCTGCGATAATCTTGGTGAGACTTCTGTTAGAAGTATGCAGAATCATCGAGATCGCACTTTTCGAGCTATTTGATGCGGGAAACACGTTATCTGGTGTTTTCACCACTCCACAGTGCGTTTGATATGCAGAACCGGCGAGATCTTGATTTTCGTGAGGTTTCTAGCTGAGATATGCATTTTTTGCGATAATATTGGAGAGACTTCAGTCAGAAGTATGCAGTATCATCTGCATCGCTCGTTTCGAGCTATTTAATTCGAAAAAACAAGTTTTCTGGTGTTTTCAACATTCCACAGTGCGTTTGATATGCAGAACCGGCGGTATCTTGATTTTCGTGGTGTTTCCAGCTGAGATATGCATTTTCTGCGATAAGCTTGGTGAGTCTTCTGCCAGAAGTATGCAGAATCATCTAGATCGCACTTTTCGAGCTACTTAATGCGAGAAACACGTTTTCTGGTGTATTCACCACTCCACAGTACGTTAGACATGCAGAACCGGAGATGTCTTCGTTTCGGTCGGGTTTCAAGCTGAGATATGCATTTTCTACGATAATATTGGTGAAACCTCTGTCAGAAGTATGCAGAATTTTCAAGAACGCTCTTTTAAAGCTACTTAATGCGAGAAACACGTTTTCTGGAGATTTCACCACTCCACAGTACGTTTGATGTACAGAACCGGAGATATCTTGGTTTTCGTGAGGTTTCAAGCTGATGTATGCATTTTCTGCGATAATCTTGGTGAGACTTCAGTCAGAAGTATGCAGAATCATCTAGATCGCTCGTTTCGAACAATGTAATGCGAAAAAACCAGTTTTCTGGTGTTTTCAACATTCCACAGTGCGTTTGATATGCAGAACCGGCGACATCTTGATTTTCGTGAGGTTTCTAGCTGAGATATGCTTTTTCTGCGATAATATTGGTGAGACTTCAGTCAGAAGTATGCAGAATCATCGATATCGCTCTTTTCCAGCTATTTAATTCGAGAAACACGTTATCTGGTGTTTTGACCACTCCACAGTGCGTTTGATATGTACAGCCGCCGATAACTTGGTTTTCGTGTGGTTTCCAGCTGCAATATGCATTTACTGCGATAATCTTGGAGTTTCATCTATGAGAAGTATGCAGAATCATCGAGAACGCTCTTATCGAGCTAGTTAATGCGAGAAACACGTTTTCTAGTGTTTTCATCACTCCACAGTGCGTCTGATATGCAGAACAGGCGATATCTTGGTTTTCGTGGGGTTTCCAGCTGAGATATGCATTTTCTGCGATAACCTTGATGAGACTTCAGTCAGAAGTATGCAGAATCATCTAGATCGTTCGTTTCGAGCTATTTAATGCGAGAAACACGTTATCTGGTTGTTTTCACCACTCCATAGTGCGTTTGATATGCAGAACCGGCGACATCTTGATTTTTGTGAGGTATCTAGCTGAGATATGCTTTTTCTGCGATAATATTGGTGAGACTTCAGTCAGAAGTATGCAGAATCATCGATATCGCTCTTTTCCAGCTATTTAATGCGAGAAACACGTTATCTGGTGTTTTGACCACTCCACAGTGCGTTTGATTTGTAGAGCCGCCGATAACTTGGTTTTCGTGGGGTTTCGAGCTGAGATATGCATTTTCTGCGATAACCTTGATGAGACTTCAGTCAGAAGTATGCAGAATCATCTAGATCGTTCGTTTCGAGCTATTTAATGCGAGAAACACGTAATAGGGTTGTTTTCACCACTCCATAGTGCGTTTGATATGCAGAACCGGCGACATCTTGATTTTCGTGAGGTATCTAGATGAGATATGCGTTTTCTGCGATAATATTGGTGAGACTTCAGTCAGAAGTATGCAGAATCATCGATATCGCTCTTTTCCAGCTATTTAATGCGAGAAACACGTTATCTGGTGTTTTGACCACTCCACAGTGCGTTTGATATGTAGAACCGGAGACATCTTGATTTTCGTGAGGTTTCTAGCTGAAATATGCATTTTCCGCAATAATCTTGGTGTTTCATCTATGAGAGGTATGCAGAATCATCGAGAACGCTCTGTTCGAGCTAGTTAATGCGAGAAACACGTTTTCTAGTGTTTTCACCACTCCACAGTGCGTCTGATATGCAGAACAGGCGATATCTTGGTTTTCGTGGGGTTTCCAGCTGAGATATGCTTTTTCTGCGATAATATTGGTGAGACTTCAGTCAGAAGTATGCAGAATCATCGATATCGCTATTTTCCAGATATTTAATGCGAGAAACGCGTTATCTGGTGTTTTGACCACTCCACAGTGCGTTTGATATGTAGAGCCGCCGATAACTTGGTTTTCGTGGGGTTTCCAGCTGAAATATGCATTTTCTGCAATAATCTTGGTGTTTCATCTATGAGAGGTATGCAGAATCATCGAGAACGCTCTTTTCGAGCTAGTTAATGCGAGAAACACGTTTTCTAGAGTTTTCACCACTCCACAGTGCGTCTGATATGCAGAACAGGCGTTATCTTGGTTTTCGTGGGGTTTCCAGCTGAGATATGCATTTTCTGCGATAATATTGGTGAGACTTCTGTCCGAAGTATGCAGAAACATCGAGAGCGCTCTTTTCGAGCTGTTTAATGCGAGAAACTCCTTTTCTGGGGTTTTCACCACTCCACAGTACGTTTGACATGCAGAAGCGGAGATATCTTGGTTTCGGTCGGGTTTCAAGCTGAGATATGCATTTTCTACGATAATCCTGGTGAAACTTCTGTCAGAATTATGCAGAATCTTCGAGAACGCTCTTTTCGAGCTACTTAATGCGCGAAACACGTTTTCTGGTGTTTTCACCACACCACGGTGCGTTTGATATGCAGAACAGTAGATATCTTGGTTTTCGTGGGGTTTCAAGCTGAGATATGCATTTTCTGCGATAATCTTGGTGAGACTTCTGTTAGAAGTACGCAGAATCATCGAGATCGCACTTTTCGAGCTATTTAATGCGAGAAACACGTTATCTGGTGTTTTCACCACTCCACAGTTCTTTGGATGTGCAGAACAGGAGATATCTTGGTTTGCGTGGGGTTTCAAGCAGAGATATGCATTTTCTGAGATAATCTTGGTGAGACTTCTGTTAGAAGAATGCAGAATCATCGAGATCGCACTTTTCGAGCTATTTAATGCGAGAAACACGTTATCTGGTGTTTTCACCACTCCAGAGTGCGTTGGATATGCAGAACCGGAGATATTTTGGTTTTCGTCTGGTTTCCAGCTGAGATATGCATTTTCTACGATAATCGTGGTGAGACTTCTGTCCGAAGTATGCAGAAACATCGAGAGCGCACTTTTCGAGCTATTTAATGCGAGAAACTCGTTTTCTGGGGTTTTCACCACTCCACAGTGCGTTTGATATGCAGAACAGTAGATATCTTGGTTTTCGTGGGGTTTCAAGCAGAGATATGCATTTTCTGCGATAATCTTGGTGAGACTTCTGTTAGAAGTATGCAGAATCATCGAGATCGCACTTTTCGAGCTATTTAATGCGAGAAACACGTTATCTGGTGTTTTCACCACTCCACAGTTGGTTTGATATGCAGAACCGGCGATATTTTGGTTTTCGTCGGGTTTCAAGCTGAGATATGCATTTTCTACGATATTCTTGGTGAAACATCTGTCCGTAGTATGCAGAAACATCGAAATCGATCGTTTCGAGATATTTAATGCGAGAAACACGTTATCCGGTGTTTTCACCACTCCACAGTGCGTTTGAAATGCAGAACAGTAGATATCTTGGTTTTCGTGGGGTTTCAAGCTGAGATATGCATTTTCTGCGATAATCTTGTTGAGCATTCTGTCCGAAGTATGCAGAATCATCGAAATCGATCGTTTCGAGATATTTAATGCGAGAAACACGTTATCCGGTGTTTTCACCACTCCACAGTGCGTTTGAAATGCAGAACCGGCGATATCTTGGATTTCGTGGGGTTTCAAGCAGAGATATGCATTTTCTACGATAATCGTGGTGAGACTTCTGTCCGAAGTATGAAGAATTATCGAGATCGCTCTATTCGAGCTATTTAATGTGAGAAACACGTTTTCTGGGGTTTTCGCCACTCCACAGTTCGTTGGATATGCAGAACAGTAGACATCTTGGTTTTCGTGGGGTTTCAAGCAGAGATATGCATTTTCTGCGATAATCTTGGTGAGACTTCTGTTAGAAGTATGCAGAATCATCGAGATCGCACTTTTCGAGCTATTTAATGCGAGAAACACCTTATCTGGTGTTTTCACCACGCCACAGTGCGTTGGATATGCAGAACCGGAGATATTTTGGTTTTCGTCGTTTTTCAAGCTGAGATATGTATTTTCTGCGATAATCTTGGTGAGGCTTCTGCTAGAAGTTTGCAGAATCATCGAGATCGCACTTTTCGAGCTATTTAATGCGAGAAACACGTAATCTGGTGTTTTCACCACTCCACAGTTGGTTTGATATGCAGAACCGGCGATATTTTGGTTTTCGTCGGGTTTCCAGTTGAGATATGCATTTTCTACGATAATCTTGGTGAAACATCTGTCCGAAGTATGCAGAAACATCGACAGCGCACTTTTCGAGCTATTTAATGCGAGAAACTCGTTTTCTGGGGTTTTCAACACTCCACAGTTCGTTGGATATGCAGAACCGGAGATATCATGGTTTTCGTGGGGTTTCAAGCTGAGATATGCATTTCCTGCGATAATCTTGGTGAGACTTCTGTCCGAAGTATGCTGAATCATCTAGATCGCTCTTTTCGAGCTATTTAATGCGAGAAACACGTTATCTGGTGTTTTCACCACTTCACAGTGCGTTTGATATGCAGAACCAGCGACATCTTGGTTGTCGTGGGGTTTCAAGCTGAGATATGAATTTTCTGCGATAAGCTTGGTGAGACATCTGTCCGAAGTATGCAGAAACGTCGGGAGCGCTCTTTTCCAGCTATTTAATGCGAGAAACACGTTTTCTCGGGTTTTCACAACTCCACAGATCGTTGGATATGCAGAACAGTAGATATCTTGGTTTTCGTGGGGTTTCAAGCAGAGATATGCATTTTCTGCGATAATATTGGTGAGACATCTATCCGAAGTATGCACAATCATCGATATCGCTCTTTTGGAGCTGTTTAATGCGAGAAACACGTCACCTGGTGTTTTGACCACTCCACAGTACGTTAGACATGCAGAACCGGAGATATCTTCGTTTCGGTCGGGTTTCAAGCTGAGATATGCATTTTCTACGATAATATTGGTGAGACTTCAGTCAGAAGTATGCAGAATCATCTAGATCGCACGTTTCGAGCTATTTAATGCGAAAAAACAAGTTTTCTGGTGTTTTCAACATTCCACAGTGCGTCTGATATGCGGAACCGGCGATATCTTGATTTTCGTGGTGTTTCCAGCTGAGATATACATTTTCTGCGATAAGCTTGGTGAGTCTTCTGCCAGAAGTATGCAGAATCATCTAGATCGCTCTTTTCGAGCTACTTAATGCGAGAAACACGTTTTCTGGTGTATTCACCACTCCACAGTACGTTAGACATGCAGAACCGGAGATGTCTTCGTTTCGGTCGGGTTTCAAGCTGAGATATGCATTTTCTGCGATCATCTTGGTGAGTCTTCTGTCAGAAGTATGCAGAATCATCGAGATCGCTCTATTCGAGCTATTTAATGCGAGAAACACGTTTTCTGGTGTTTTCACCACCCCACAGTGCGTTTGATATGTAGAGCCGCCGATAACTTGGTTTTCGTGGGGTTTCCAGAGGAAATATGCATTTTCTGCGATAATCTTGGTGCTTCATCTATGAGAAGTATGCAGAATCATCGAGATCGCTCTATTCGAGCTATTTAATGCGAGAAACACGTTTTCTGGTGTTTTCACCACCTCACAGTGCGTTTGATATGTAGAGCCGCCGATAACTTGGTTTTCGTGGGGTTTCCAGCTGAGATATGCATTTTCTGCGATCATCTTGGTGAGTCTTCTGTCAGAAGTATGCAGGATCATCGAGATCGCTCTATTCGAGCTATTAAATGCGAGAAACACGTTTTCTGGTGTTTTCACCACCCCACAGTGCGTTTGATATTCAGAACCGGCGACATCGTGGTTTTCGTCGGGCTTCAAGCTGAGATATGCATTTTCTGCGATAATATTGGTAAGACTTCAGTCAGAAGTATGCAGAATCATCTAGATCGCTCGTTTCGAGCTATTTAATGCGAGAAACACGTTATCTGGTTGTTTTCACCACTCCACAGTGCGTTTGATATGTAGAGCCGCCGATAACTTCGTTTTCGTGGGGTTTCCAGTTGAAATATGCATTTTCTGCGATAATCTTGGTGTTTCATCTATGAGAAGTATGCAGAATCATCGAGAACGCTCTTTTTGAGCTAGTTAATGAGAGAAACACGTTTTCTGGTGTTTTCACCACTCCACAGTGCGTCTGATATGCAGAACCGGAGATATCTTGGTTTCGGTCGAGTTTCAAGCTGAAATATGCATTTTCTACGATAATATTAGTGAGACCTCTGTCAGAAGTATGCAGAATCTTCGAGAACGCTCTTTTCGAGCTACTTAATGCGAGAAACACGTTTTCTGGTGTTTTCTCCACTCCACAGTACGTTTGATGTGCAGAACCGGAGATAACTTGGTTTTCGTGAGGTTTCAAGCTGAGATATGCATTTTCTGCGATAATCCTGGTGAGACTTCAGTCAGAAGTATGCTGAATCATCCAGAACGCTCTTTTCGAGCTAGTTAATGCGAGTAACACGTTTTCTGGTGTTTTCACCACTCCACAGTACGTTAGACATGCAGGACCGGAGATATCTTCGTTTCGGTCGGGTTTCAAGCTGAGATATGCATTTTCTGCGATAATATTGGTGAGACTTTAGTCAGAAGCATGCAGAATCACCTAGATCGCTCGTTTCGAGCTATTTTATGCGAGAAACACGTTATCTGGTTGTTTTCACCACTACACAGTGCGTTTGATATGCAGAACCGGCGATATCTGGATTTTCGTGGTGATTCCAGCTGAGATATGCATTTTCTACGATAATATTGGTGAGACTTCTGTCAGAAGTTTGCTGAATCATCCAGATCGCTCTTTTCGAGCTATTTAATGCGAGAAACACGTTTTCTGGTGTATTCACCACTCCACTGTACGTTTGACATGCAGAACCGGAGATATCTTGGTTTCGGTCGAGTTTCAAGCTGAGATATGCATTTTCTACGATAATATTGGTGAGACCTCTGTCAGAAGTATGCAGAATCTTCGAGAACGCTCTTTTCGAGCTACTTAATGCGAGTAACACGTTTTCTGGTGTTTTGAACACTCCACAGTGCGTTTGATATGTAGAGCCGCCGATAACTTGGTATTCGTGGGGTTTCCAGCTGAAATATGCATTTTCTGCGATAAACTTTGTGTTTCATCTATGAGAAGTATGCAGAATCATCGAGAACGCTCTTTTCGAGGTAGTTAATGCGAGAAACACGTTTTCTGGTGTTTTCACCACTCCACAGTGCGTCTGATATGCAGAACAGGCGATATCTTGGGTTTCGTGGGGTTTCCAGCTGAGATATGCATTTTCTGCGATAATCTTGGTGAGTCTTCTGTCAGAAGTATGCCGAATCATCGAGATCGCTCTATTCGAGCTATTTAATGCGAGAAACACGTTATCTGGTTGTTTTCACCACTCCACAGTGCGTTTGATATGCAGAACCGGCGGCATCTTGATTTTCGTGAGGTTTCTAACTGAGATATGCATTTTCTGCGATAATATTGGTGAGAATTCAGTCAGAAGTATGCAGAATCATCTAGATTGCTCGTTTCGAGCTATTTAATGCGAGAAACACGTTTTCTGGTGTATTCACCACTCCACAGTACGTTAGACATGCAGAACCGGAGATATCTTCGTTTCGGTCGGGTTTCGAGCTGAGATATGCATTTTCTACGATAACATTGGTGATACCTCTGTCAGAAGTATGCAGAATCTTCGAGAACGCTCTTTTCGAGCTACTTAATGCGAGAAACACGTTTTCTGGTGTTTTGACCACTCCACAGTGCGTTTGATATGTAGAGCCGCCGATAACTTGGTTTTCGTGGGGTTTCCAGCTGAAATATGCATTTTCTGCGATAATCTTGGTGTTTCATCTATGAGAAGTATGCAGAATCATCGAGAACGCTCTTTTCGAGCTAGTTAATGCGAGAAACACGTTTTCTGGTGTTTTGAGCACTCCACAGTACGTTTGACATGCAGAACCGGAGATATCTTGGTTTCGGTCGAGTTTCAAGCTGATATATGCATTTTCTACGATAATATTGGTGAGACCTCTGTCAGAAGTATGCAGAATCTTCGAGAACGCTCTTTTCGAGCTACTTAATGCGAGAAACACGTTCTCTGGTTGTTTTCACCACTCCACAGTGCGTTTGATATGCAGAACCGGCGATATCTGGATTTTCGTGGTGATTCCAGCTGAGATATGCATTTTCTACGATAATATTGGTGAGACTTCTGTCAGAAGTTTGCTGAATCATCCAGATCGCTCTTTTCGAGCTATTTAATGCGAGAAACACGTTTTCTGGTGTATTCACCACTCCACTGTACGTTTGACATGCAGAACCGGAGATATCTTGGTTTCGGTCGAGTTTCAAGCTGAGATATGCATTTTCTACGATAATATTGGTGAGACCTCTGTCAGAAGTATGCAGAATCTTCGAGAACGCTCTTTTCGAGCTACTTAATGCGAGTAACACGTTTTCTGGTGTTTTGAACACTCCACAGTGCGTTTGATATGTAGAGCCGCCGATAACTTGGTATTCGTGGGGTTTCCAGCTGAAATATGCATTTTCTGCGATAAACTTTGTGTTTCATCTATGAGAAGTATGCAGAATCATCGAGAACGCTCTTTTCGAGGTAGCTAATGCGAGAAACACGTTTTCTGGTGTTTTCACCACTCCACAGTGCGTCTGATATGCAGAACAGGCGATATCTTGGTTTTCGTGGGGTTTCCAGCTGAGATATGCATTTTCTGCGATAATCTTGGTGAGTCTTCTGTCAGAAGTATGCCGAATCATCGAGATCGCTCTTTTCGAGCTAGTTAATGCGAGAAACACGTTTTCTGGTGTATTGACCACTCCACGGTGCGTTTGATATGCAGAACCGGCGACATCTTGGTTTTCGTCGTGTTTCAAGCTGAGAAATGCATTTTCTGCGATAACATTGGTGAGAATTCAGTCAGAAGTATGCAGAATCCTCGATATCGCTCTTTTCGAGCTATATAATGCGAGAAACACGTTATCTGGTGATTTGACCACTCCACAGTGCGTTTGATATGTAGAGCCGCCGATAACTTGGTTCTCGTGGGGTTTCCAGCTGAAATATGCATTTTCTGCGATAATCTTGGTGTTTCATCTATGAGAAGTATGCAGAATCATCGAGAACGCTCTTTTCGAGCTAGTTAATGCGAGAAACACGTTTTCTGGTGTTTTGAGCACTCCACAGTACGTTTGACATGCAGAACCGGAGATATCTTGGTTTCGGTCGAGTTTCAAGCTGATATATGCATTTTCTACGATAATATTGGTGAGACCTCTGTCAGAAGTATGCAGAATCTTCGAGACCGCTCTTTTCGAGCTACTTAATGCGAGAAACACGTTTTCTGGTTGTTTTCACCACTCCACAGTGCGTTTGATATGCAGAACCGGCGGCATCTTGATTTTCGTGAGGTTTCTAACTGAGATATGCATTTTCTGCGATAATATTGGTGAGAATTCAGTCAGAAGTATGCAGAATCATCTAGATTGCTCGTTTCGAGCTATTTAATGCGAGAAACACGTTTTCTGGTGTATTCACCACTCCACAGTACGTTAGACATGCAGAACCGGAGATATCTTCGTTTCGGTCGGGTTTCGAGCTGAGATATGCATTTTCTACGATAACATTGGTGATACCTCTGTCAGAAGTATGCAGAATCTTCGAGAACGCTCTTTTCGAGCTACTTAATGCGAGAAACACGTTTTCTGGTGTTTTGACCACTCCACAGTGCGTTTGATATGTAGAGCCGCCGATAACTTGGTTTTCGTGGGGTTTCCAGCTGAAATATGCATTTTCTGCGATAATCTTGGTGTTTCATCTATGAGAAGTATGCAGAATCATCGAGAACGCTCTTTTCGAGCTAGTTAATGCGAGAAACACGTTTTCTGGTGTTTTGAGCACTCCACAGTACGTTTGACATGCAGAACCGGAGATATCTTGGTTTCGGTCGAGTTTCAAGCTGAAATATGCATTTTCTACGATAATATTGGTGAGACCTCTGTCAGAAGTATGCAGAATCTTCGAGAACGCTCTTTTCGAGCTACTTAATGCGAGAAACACGTTTTCTGGTGTTTTCTCCACTCCACAGTACGTTTGATGTGCAGAACCGGAGATAACTTGGTTTTCGTGAGGTTTCAAGCTGAGATATGCATTTTCTGCGATAATCCTGGTGAGACTTCAGTCAGAAGTATGCTGGATCATCCAGAACGCTCTTTTCGAGCTAGTTAATGCGAGTAACACGTTTTCTGGTGTTTTCACCACTCCACAGTACGTTAGACATGCAGGACCGGAGATATCTTCGTTTCGGTCGGGTTTCAAGCTGAGATATGCATTTTCTGCGATAATATTGTTGAGACTTCTGTCAGAAGTTTGCAGAATCATCTAGATCGCTCTTTTCGAGCTATTTAATGCGAGAAACACGTTTTCTGGTGTATTCACCACTCCACTGTACGTTTGACATGCAGAACCGGAGATATCTTGGTTTCGGTCGAGTTTCAAGCTGAGATATGCATTTTCTACGATAATATTGGTGAGACCTCTGTCAGAAGTATGCAGAATCTTCGAGAACGCTCTTTTCGAGCTACTTAATGCGAGAAACACGTTTTCTGGTGTTTTGAACACTCCACAGTGCGTTTGATATGTAGAGCCGCCGATAACTTGGTATTCGTGGGGTTTCCAGCTGAAATATGCATTTTCTGCGATAAACTTGGTGTTTCATCTATGAGAAGTATGCAGAATCATCGAGAACGCTCTTTTCGAGGTAGTTAATGCGAGAAACACGTTTTCTGGTGTTTTCACCACTCCACAGTGCGTCTGATATGCAGAACAGGCGATATCTTGGTTTTCGTGGGGTTTCCAGCTGAGATATGCATTTTCTGCGATAATCTTGGTGAGTCTTCTGTCAGAAGTATGCCGAACCATCGAGATCGCTCTTTTCGAGCTAGTTAATGCGAGAAACACGTTTTCTGGTGTATTGACCACTCCACGGTGCGTTTGATATGCAGAACCGGCGACATCTTGGTTTTCGTCGTGTTTCAAGCTGAGAAATGCATTTTCTGCGATAACATTGGTGAGAATTCAGTCAGAAGTATGCAGAATCCTCGATATCGCTCTTTTCGAGCTATATAATGCGAGAAACACGTTATCTGGTGATTTGACCACTCCACAGTGCGTTTGATATGTAGAGCCGCCGATAACTTGGTTCTCGTGGGGTTTCCAGCTGAAATATGCATTTTCTGCGATAATCTTGGTGTTTCATCTATGAGAAGTATGCAGAATCATCGAGAACGCTCTTTTCGAGCTAGTTAATGCGAGAAACACGTTTTCTGGTGTTTTCCCCACTCCACAGTACGTTTGATGTGCAGAACCGGAGATATATTGGTTTTCGTAGGGTTTCCAGCTGAGATATGAATTTTCTGCGATAATCTTGGTGAGTCTTCTGTCAGAAGTATGCAGAATCATCTAGATCGCTCGTTTCGAGCTATTTAATGCGAGAAACACGTTATCTGGTTGTTTTCACCACTCCACAGTGCGTTTGATATGTAGAGCCGCCGATAACTTCGTTTTCGTGGGGTTTCCAGTTGAAATATGCATTTTCTGCGATAATCTTGGTGTTTCATCTATGAGAAGTATGCAGAATCATCGAGAACGCTCTTTTCGAGCTAGTTAATGCGAGAAACACGTTTTCTGGTGTTTTCCCCACTCCACAGTACGTTTGATGTGCAGAACCGGAGATATATTGGTTTTCGTAGGGTTTCCAGCTGAGATATGAATTTTCTGCGATAATCTTGGTGAGTCTTCTGTCAGAAGTATGCAGAATCATCGAGAACGCTCTTTTCGAGCTAGCTAATGCGAGAAACACGTTTTCTGGTGTTTTCACCACTCCGCAGTGCGTTTGATATGCAGAACCGGAGATATCTTGGTATCGGTCGAGTTTCAAGCTGAGATATGCATTTTCTACGATAATATTGGTGAAACCTCTGTCAGAAGTATGCAGAATTTTCGAGAACGCTCTTTTAAAGCTACTTAATGCGAGAAACACGTTTTCTGGAGATTTCACCACTCCACAGTACGTTTGATGTACAGAACCGGAGATATCTTGGTTTTCGTGAGGTTTCAAGCTGATGTATGCATTTTCTGCGATAATCTTGGTGAGACTTCAGTCAGAAGTAAGCAGAATCATCTAGATCCCTCTTTTCGAGCTATTTAATGCGAAAAAACCAGTTTTCTGGTGTTTTCAACATTCCACAGTGCGTTTGATATGCAGATCCGGCGATATCTTGATTTTCGTCGGGTTTCAACCTGAGATATGCATTTTCTGCGATAATAATGGTGAGACTTCAGTCAGAAGTATGCAGAATCATCTAGATCGCTCATTTCGTGCTATTTAATGCGAAAAAACCAGTTTTCTGGTGTTGTCAACATTCCACAGTGCGTTTGATATGCAGAACCGGCGATATCTTGATTTTCGTCGGGTTTCAAGCTGAGATATGCATTTTCTGCGATAATATTGGTGAGACTTCTATCCGAAGTATGCACAATCATCGATATCGCTCTTTTGGAGCTGTTTAATGCGAGAAACACGTCATCTGGTGTTTTGACCACTCCACAGTACGTTAGACATGCAGAACCGGAGATATCTTCGTTTCGGTCGGGTTTCAAGCTGAGATATGCATTTTCTACGATAATATTGGTGAGACTTCAGTCAGAAGTATGCAGAATCATCTAGATCGCACGTTTCGAGCTATTTAATGCGAAAAAACAAGTTTTCTGGTGTTTTCAACATTCCACAGTGCGTTTGATATGCAGAACCGGCGATATCTTGATTTTCGTGGTGTTTCCAGCTGAGATATGCATTTTCTGCGATAAGCTTGGTGAGTCTTCTGCCGGAAGTAATCAGATTCATCTAGATCGCTCTTTTCGAGCTATTTAATGCGAGAAACACGTTTTCTGGTGTATTCACCACTCCACAGTACGTTAGACATGCAGAACCGGAGATATCTTCGTTTCGGTCGGGTTTCAAGCTTAGATATGCATTTTCTACGATCATATTGGTGAGACCTCTGTCAGAAGTATGCAGAATCTTCGAGAACTCTCTTTTCGAGCTACTTAATGCGAGAAACACGTTTTCTGGTGATTTCACCACTCCACAGTACGTTTGATGTGCAGAACCGGAGATATCTTGGTTTTCGTGAGGTTTCAACCTGAGATATGCATATTCTGCGATAATCTTGGTGAGACTTCAGTCAGAAGTATGCAGAATCATCTAGATCGCTCTTTTCGAGCTATTTAATGCGAAAAAAACAGTTTTCTGGTGTTTTCAACATTCCACAGTGCGTCTGAAATGCGGAACCGGCGATATCTTGATTTTCGTGGTGTTTCCAGCTGAGATATACATTTTCTGCGATAAGCTTGGTGAGTCTTCTGCCAGAAGTATGCAGAATCATCTAGATCGCTCGTTTCGAGCTATTTAATGCGAGAAACACGTTATCTGGTTGTTTTCACCACTCCACAGTGCGTTTGATATGTAGAGCCGCCGATAACTTCGTTTTCGTGGGGTTTCCAGTTGAAATATGCATTTTCTGCGATAATCTTGGTGTTTCATCTATGAGAAGTATGCAGAATCATCGAGAACGCTCTTTTCGAGCTAGTTAATGAGAGAAACACGTTTTCTGGTGTTTTCACCACTCCACAGTGCGTCTGATATGCAGAACCGGAGATATCTTGGTTTCGGTCGAGTTTCAAGCTGAAATATGCATTTTCTACGATAATATTAGTGAGACCTCTGTCAGAAGTATGCAGAATCTTCGAGAACGCTCTTTTCGAGCTACTTAATGCGAGAAACACGTTTTCTGGTGTTTTCTCCACTCCACAGTACGTTTGATGTGCAGAACCGGAGATAACTTGGTTTTCGTGAGGTTTCAAGCTGAGATATGCATTTTCTGCGATAATCCTGGTGAGACTTCAGTCAGAAGTATGCTGAATCATCCAGAACGCTCTTTTCGAGCTAGTTAATGCGAGTAACACGTTTTCTGGTGTTTTCACCACTCCACAGTACGTTAGACATGCAGGACCGGAGATATCTTCGTTTCGGTCGGGTTTCAAGCTGAGATATGCATTTTCAGCGATAATATTGGTGAGACTTTAGTCAGAAGTATGCAGAATCACCTAGATCGCTCGTTTCGAGCTATTTTATGCGAGAAACACGTTATCTGGTTGTTTTCACCACTACAAAGTGCGTTTGATATGCAGAACCGGCGATATCTGGATTTTCGTGGTGATTCCAGCTGAGATATGCATTTTCTACGATAATATTGGTGAGACTTCTGTCAGAAGTTAGCTGAATCATCCAGATCGCTCTTTTCGAGCTATTTAATGCGAGAAACACGTTTTCTGGTGTATTCACCACTCCACTGTACGTTTGACATGCAGAACCGGAGATATCTTGGTTTCGGTCGAGTTTCAAGCTGAGATATGCATTTTCTACGATAATATTGGTGAGACCTCTGTCAGAAGTATGCAGAATCTTCGAGAACGCTCTTTTCGAGCTACTTAATGCGAGTAACACGTTTTCTGGTGTTTTGAACACTCCACAGTGCGTTTGATATGTAGAGCCGCCGATAACTTGGTATGCGTGGGGTTTCCAGCTGAAATATGCATTTTCTGCGATAAACTTTGTGTTTCATCTATGAGAAGTATGCAGAATCATCGAGAACGCTCTTTTCGAGCTAGTTAATGCGAGAAACACGTTTTCTGGTGTTTTGAGCACTCCACAGTACGTTTGACATGCAGAACCGGAGATATCTTGGTTTCGGTCGAGTTTCAAGCTGAAATATGCATTTTCTACGATAATATTGGTGAGACCTCTGTCAGAAGTATGCAGAATCTTCGAGAACGCTCTTTTCGAGCTACTTAATGCGAGAAACACGTTTTCTGGTGTTTTCTCCACTCCACAGTACGTTTGATGTGCAGAACCGGAGATAACTTGGTTTTCGTGAGGTTTCAAGCTGAGATATGCATTTTCTGCGATAATCCTGGTGAGACTTCAGTCAGAAGTATGCTGGATCATCCAGAACGCTCTTTTCGAGCTAGTTAATGCGAGTAACACGTTTTCTGGTGTTTTCACCACTCCACAGTACGTTAGACATGCAGGACCGGAGATATCTTCGTTTCGGTCGGGTTTCAAGCTGAGATTTGCATTTTCTGCGATAATATTGGTGAGACTTCAGTCAGAAGTATGCAGAATCACCTAGATCGCTCGTTTCGAGCTATTTTATGCGAGAAACACGTTATCTGGTTGTTTTCACCACTAGACAGTGCGTTTGATATGCAGAACCGGCGATATCTGGATTTTCGTGGTGTTTCCAGCTGAGATATGCATTTTCTACCATAATATTGTTGAGACTTCTGTCAGAAGTTTGCAGAATCATCTAGATCGCTCTTTTCGAGCTATTTAATGCGAGAAACACGTTTTCTGGTGTATTCACCACTCCACTGTACGTTTGACATGCAGAACCGGAGATATCTTGGTTTCGGTCGAGTTTCAAGCTGAGATATGCATTTTCTACGATAATATTGGTGAGACCTCTGTCAGAAGTATGCAGAATCTTCGAGAACGCTCTTTTCGAGCTACTTAATGCGAGAAACACGTTTTCTGGTGTTTTGAACACTCCACAGTGCGTTTGATATGTAGAGCCGCCGATAACTTGGTATTCGTGGGGTTTCCAGCTGAAATATGCATTTTCTGCGATAAACTTGGTGTTTCATCTATGAGAAGTATGCAGAATCATCGAGAACGCTCTTTTCGAGGTAGTTAATGCGAGAAACACGTTTTCTGGTGTTTTCACCACTCCACAGTGCGTCTGATATGCAGAACAGGCGATATCTTGGTTTTCGTGGAGTTTCCAGCTGAGATATGCATTTTCTGCGATAATCTTGGTGAGTCTTCTGTCAGAAGTATGCCGAATCATCGAGATCGCTCTTTTCGAGCTAGTTAATGCGAGAAACACGTTTTCTGGTGTTTTCACCACTCCACAGTGCGTCTGATATGCAGAACCGGCGATATCTTGGTTTTCGTGGGGTTTCCAGCTGAGATATACATTTTCTGCGATAATCTTGGTGAGACTACAGTCAGAAGTATGCAGAATCATCTACATCGCTCTTTTCGAGCTATTTAATGCGAGAAACACGTTATCTGGTGTATTGACCACTCCACGGTGCGTTTGATATGCAGAACCGGCGACATCTTGGTTTTCGTCGTGTTTCAAGCTGAGAAATGCATTTTCTGCGATAACATTGGTGAGAATTCAGTCAGAAGTATGCAGAATCCTCGATATCGCTCTTTTCGAGCTATATAATGCGAGAAACACGTTATCTGGTGATTTGACCACTCCACAGTGCGTTTGATATGTAGAGCCGCCGATAACTTGGTTCTCGTGGGGTTTCCAGCTGAAATATGCATTTTCTGCGATAATCTTGGTGTTTCATCTATGAGAAGTATGCAGAATCATCGAGAACGCTCTTTTCGAGCTAGTTAATGCGAGAAACACGTTTTCTGGTGTTTTCCCCACTCCACAGTACGTTTGATGTGCAGAACCGGAGATATATTGGTTTTCGTAGGGTTTCCAGCTGAGATATCAATTTTCTGCGATAATCTTGGTGAGTCTTCTGTCAGAAGTATGCAGAATCATCTAGATCGCTCGTTTCGAGCTATTTAATGCGAGAAACACGTTATCTGGTTGTTTTCACCACTCCACAGTGCGTTTGATATGTAGAGCCGCCGATAACTTCGTTTTCGTGGGGTTTCCAGTTGAAATATGCATTTTCTGCGATAATCTTGGTGTTTCATCTATGAGAAGTATGCAGAATCATCGAGAACGCTCTTTTCGAGCTAGTTAATGCGAGAAACACGTTTTCTGGTGTTTTCCCCACTCCACAGTACGTTTGATGTGCAGAACCGGAGATATATTGGTTTTCGTAGGGTTTCCAGCTGAGATATGAATTTTCTGCGATAATCTTGGTGAGTCTTCTGTCAGAAGTATGCAGAATCATCGAGAACGCTCTTTTCGAGCTAGCTAATGCGAGAAACACGTTTTCTGGTGTTTTCACCACTCCGCAGTGCGTTTGATATGCAGAACCGGAGATATCTTGGTTTCGGTCGAGTTTCAAGCTGAGATATGCATTTTCTACGATAATCTTGGTGAGACTTCTGTCAGAAGTATGCAGGATCTTCGAGAACGCTCTTTTCGAGCTACTTAATGCGAGAAACACGTTTTCTGGTGTTTTCACCACTCCACAGTGCGTCTGATATGCAGAACCGGCGATATCTTGGTTTTCGTGGGGTTTCCAGCTGAGATATGCATTTTCTGCGATAATATTGGTGAGACTTCAGTCAGAAGTATGCAGAATCATCGATATCGCCCTTTTGGAGCTATTTAATGCGAGAAACACGTTATCTGGTGTTTTCACCACTCCACAGTGCGTCTGATATGCAGAACCGGCGATATCTTGGTTTTCGTGGGGTTTCCAGCTGAAATATGCATTTTCTGCGATATTCTTGGTGTTTCATCTATGAGAAGTATGCAGAATCATCGAGAACGCTCTTTTCGAGCTAGTTAATGCGAGAAACACGTTTTCTGGTGTTTTGAGCACTCCACAGTACGTTTGACATGCAGAACCGGAGATATCTTGGTTTCGGTCGAGTTTCAAGCTGAGATATGCATTTTCTACGATAATATTGGTGAGACCTCTGTCAGAATTATGCAGAATATTCGAGAACGCTCTTTTCGAGCTACTTAATGCGAGAAACACGTTTTCTGGTGTTTTCCCCACTCCACAGTACGTTTGATGTGCAGAACCGGAGATATATTGGTTTTCGTAGGGTTTCCAGCTGAGATATGAATTTTCTGCGATAATCTTGGTGAGTCTTCTGTCAGAAGTATGCAGAATCATCTAGATCGCTCGTTTCGAGCTATTTAATGCGAAAAAACCAGTTTTCTGGTGTTTTGACCACACCACAGTGCGTTTGATATGCAGAAATGGCGAAATCTTGGTTTTCGTCGGTTTTCATGCTGAGGTATGCATTTTCGGCGATAATCTTGGTGTTTCATCTATGAGAAGTATGCAGAATCATCGAGAACGCTCTTTTCGAGCTAGCTAATGCGAGAAACACGTTTTCTGGTGTTTTCACCACTCCGCAGTGCGTTTGATATGCAGAACCGGAGATATCTTGGTTTCGGTCGAGTTTCAAGCTGAGATATGCATTTTCTGCGATAATATTGGTGAGAATTCAGTCAGAAGTATGCAGAATCATCTAGATTGCACGTTTCGAGCTATTTAATGCGAGAAACACGTTTTCTGGTTTATTCACCACTCCACAGTACGTTAGACATGCAGAACCGGAGATATCTTCGTTTCGGTCGGGTTTCAAGCTGAGATATGCATTTTCTACGATAACATTGGTGAGACCTCTGTCAGAAGTATGCAGAATCTTCGAGAACGCTCTTATCGAGCTACTTAATGCGAGAAACACGTTTTCTGGTGTTTTGACCACTCCACAGTGCGTTTGATATGTAGAGCCGCCGATAACTTGGTTTTCGTGGGGTTTCCAGCTGAAATATGCATTTTCTGCGATAATCTTGGTGTTTCATCTATGAGAAGTATGCAGAATCATCGAGAACGCTCTTTTCGAGCTAGTTAATGCGAGAAACACGTTTTCTGGTGTTTTGAGCACTCCACAGTACGTTTGACATGCAGAACCGGAGATATCTTGGTTTCGGTCGAGTTTCAAGCTGAAATATGCATTTTCTACGATAATATTGGTGAGAACTCTGTCAGAAGTATGCAGAATCTTCGAGAACGCTCTTTTCGAGCTACTTAATGCGAGAAACACGTTTTCTGGTGTTTTCTCCACTCCACAGTACGTTTGATGTGCAGAACCGGAGATAACTTGGTTTTCGTGTGGTTTCAAGCTGAGATATGCATTTTCTGCGATAATCCTGGTGAGACTTCAGTCAGAAGTTTGCAGAATCATCTAGATCGCTCTTTTCGAGCTATTTAATGCGTGAAACACGTTTTCTGGTGTATTCACCACTCCACTGTACGTTTGACATGCAGAACCGGCGACATCTTGGTTTTCGTCGTGTTTCAAGCTGAGAAATGCATTTTCTGCGATAACATTGGTGAGAATTCAGTCAGAAGTATGCAGAATCCTCGATATCGCTCTTTTCGAGCTATATAATGCGAGAAACACGTTATCTGGTGATTTGACCACTCCACAGTGCGTTTGATATGTAGAGCCGCCGATAACTTGGTTCTCGTGGGGTTTCCAGCTGAAATATGCATTTTCTGCGATAATCTTGGTGTTTCATCTATGAGAAGTATGCAGAATCATCGAGAACGCTCTTTTCGAGCTAGTTAATGCGAGAAACACGTTTTCTGGTGTTTTCCCCACTCCACAGTACGTTTGATGTGCAGAACCGGAGATATATTGGTTTTCGTAGGGTTTCCAGCTGAGATATCAATTTTCTGCGATAATCTTGGTGAGTCTTCTGTCAGAAGTATGCAGAATCATCTAGATCGCTCGTTTCGAGCTATTTAATGCGAGAAACACGTTATCTGGTTGTTTTCACCACTCCACAGTGCGTTTGATATGTAGAGCCGCCGATAACTTCGTTTTCGTGGGGTTTCCAGTTGAAATATGCATTTTCTGCGATAATCTTGGTGTTTCATCTATGAGAAGTATGCAGAATCATCGAGAACGCTCTTTTCGAGCTAGTTAATGCGAGAAACACGTTTTCTGGTGTTTTCCCCACTCCACAGTACGTTTGATGTGCAGAACCGGAGATATATTGGTTTTCGTAGGGTTTCCAGCTGAGATATGAATTTTCTGCGATAATCTTGGTGAGTCTTCTGTCAGAAGTATGCAGAATCATCGAGAACGCTCTTTTCGAGCTAGCTAATGCGAGAAACACGTTTTCTGGTGTTTTCACCACTCCGCAGTGCGTTTGATATGCAGAACCGGAGATATCTTGGTTTCGGTCGAGTTTCAAGCTGAGATATGCATTTTCTACGATAATCTTGGTGAGACTTCTGTCAGAAGTATGCAGGATCTTCGAGAACGCTCTTTTCGAGCTACTTAATGCGAGAAACACGTTTTCTGGTGTTTTCACCACTCCACAGTGCGTCTGATATGCAGAACCGGCGATATCTTGGTTTTCGTGGGGTTTCCAGCTGAGATATGCATTTTCTGCGATAATATTGGTGAGACTTCAGTCAGAAGTATGCAGAATCATCGATATCGCCCTTTTGGAGCTATTTAATGCGAGAAACACGTTATCTGGTGTTTTGACCACTCCACAGTGCGTTTGATATGTAGAGCCGCCGATAACTTGGTTTTCGTGGTGTTTCCAGCTGAAATATGCATTTTCTGCGATATTCTTGGTGTTTCATCTATGAGAAGTATGCAGAATCATCGAGAACGCTCTTTTCGAGCTAGTTAATGCGAGAAACACGTTTTCTGGTGTTTTGAGCACTCCACAGTACGTTTGACATGCAGAACCGGAGATATCTTGGTTTCGGTCGAGTTTCAAGCTGAGATATGCATTTTCTACGATAATATTGGTGAGACCTCTGTCAGAAGTATGCAGAATATTCGAGAACGCTCTTTTCGAGCTACTTAATGCGAGAAACACGTTTTCTGGTGTTTTCCCCACTCCACAGTACGTTTGATGTGCAGAACCGGAGATATATTGGTTTTCGTAGGGTTTCCAGCTGAGATATGAATTTTCTGCGATAATCTTGGTGAGTCTTCTGTCAGAAGTATGCAGAATCATCTAGATCGCTCGTTTCGAGCTATTTAATGCGAAAAAACCAGTTTTCTGGTGTTTTGACCACACCACAGTGCGTTTGATATGCAGAAATGGCGAAATCTTGGTTTTCGTCGGTTTTCATGCTGAGGTATGCATTTTCGGCGATAATCTTGGTGTTTCATCTATGAGAAGTATGCAGAATCATCGAGAACGCTCTTTTCGAGCTAGCTAATGCGAGAAACACGTTTTCTGGTGTTTTCACCACTCCGCAGTGCGTTTGATATGCAGAACCGGAGATATCTTGGTTTCGGTCGAGTTTCAAGCTGAGATATGCATTTTCTGCGATAATATTGGTGAGACTTCAGTCAGAAGTATGCAGAATCATCGATATCGCCCTTCTGGAGCTATTTAATGCGAGAAACACGTTATCTGGTGTTTTGACCACTCCACAGTGCGTTTGATATGTAGAGCCGCCGATAACTTGGTTTTCGAGGTGTTTCCAGCTGAAATATGCATTTTCTGCGATAAACTTGGTGTTTCATCTATGAGAAGTATGCAGAATCATCGAGAACGCTCTTTTCGAGCTAGCTAATGCGAGAAACACGTTTTCTGGTGTTTTCACCACTCCACAGTACGTTAGACATGCAGAACCGGAGATATCTTCGTTTCGGTCGGGTTTCAAGCTGAGATATGCATTTTCTACGATAACATTGGTGAGACCTCTGTCAGAAGTATGCAGAATCTTCGAGAACGCTCTTATCGAGCTACTTAATGCGAGAAACACGTTTTCTGGTGTTTTGACCACTCCACAGTGCGTTTGATATGTAGAGCCGCCGATAACTTGGTTTTCGTGGGGTTTCCAGCTGAAATATGCATTTTCTGCGATAATCTTGGTGTTTCATCTATGAGAAGTATGCAGAATCATCGAGAACGCTCTTTTCGAGCTAGTTAATGCGAGAAACACGTTTTCTGGTGTTTTGAGCACTCCACAGTACGTTTGACATGCAGAACCGGAGATATCTTGGTTTCGGTCGAGTTTCAAGCTGAAATATGCATTTTCTACGATAATATTGGTGAGACCTCTGTCAGAAGTATGCAGAATCTTCGAGAACGCTCTTTTCGAGCTACTTAATGCGAGAAACACGTTTTCTGGTGTTTTCTCCACTCCACAGTACGTTTGATGTGCAGAACCGGAGATAACTTGGTTTTCGTGTGGTTTCAAGCTGAGATATGCATTTTCTGCGATAATCCTGGTGAGACTTCAGTCAGAAGTTTGCAGAATCATCTAGATCGCTCTTTTCGAGCTATTTAATGCGTGAAACACGTTTTCTGGTGTATTCACCACTCCACTGTACGTTTGACATGCAGAACCGGAGATATCTTGGTTTCGGTCGAGTTTCAAGCTGAGATATGCATTTTCTACGATAATATTGGTGAGACCTCTGTCAGAAGTATGCAGAATCTTCGAGAACGCTCTTTTCGAGCTACTTAATGCGAGAAACACGTTTTCTGGTGTTTTGAACACTCCACAGTGCGTTTGATATGTAGAGCCGCCGATAACTTGGTATTCGTGGGGTTTCCAGCTGAAATATGCATTTTCTGCGATAAACTTGGTGTTTCATCTATGAGAAGTATGCAGAATCATCGAGAACGCTCTTTTCGAGCTAGCTAATGCGAGAAACACGTTTTCTGGTGTTTTCACCACTCCGCAGTGCGTTTGATATGCAGAACCGGAGATATCTTGGTTTCGGTCGAGTTTCAAGCTGAGATATGCATTTTCTACGATAATCTTGGTGAGACTTCTGTCAGAAGTATGCAGGATCTTCGAGAACGCTCTTTTCGAGCTACTTAATGCGAGAAACACGTTTTCTGGTGTTTTCACCACTCCACAGTGCGTCTGATATGCAGAACCGGCGATATCTTGGTTTTCGTGGGGTTTCCAGCTGAGATATGCATTTTCTGCGATAATATTGGTGAGACTTCAGTCAGAAGTATGCAGAATCATCGATATCGCCCTTTTGGAGCTATTTAATGCGAGAAACACGTTATCTGGTGTTTTGACCACTCCACAGTGCGTTTGATATGTAGAGCCGCCGATAACTTGGTTTTCGTGGGGTTTCCAGCTGAAATATGCATTTTCTGCGATAATCTTGGTGTTTCATCTATGAGAAGTATGCAGAATCATCGAGAACGCTCTTTTCGAGCTAGTTATTGCGAGAAACACGTTTTCTGGTGTTTTGAGCACTCCACAGTACGTTTGACATGCAGAACCGGAGATATCTTGGTTTCGGTCGAGTTTCAAGCTGAAATATGCATTTTCTACGATAATATTGGTGAGACCTCTGTCAGAAGTATGCAGAATCTTCGAGAACGCTCTTTTCGAGCTACTTAATGCGAGAAACACGTTTTCTGGTGTTTTCTCCACTCCACAGTACGTTTGATGTGCAGAACCGGAGATAACTTGGTTTTCGTGAGGTTTCAAGCTGAGATATCCATTTTCTGCGATAATCCTGGTGAGACTTCAGTCAGAAGTATGCTGAATCATCCAGAACGCTCTTTTCGAGCTAGTTAATGCGAGTAACACGTTTTCTGGTGTTTTCACCACTCCACAGTACGTTAGACATGCAGGACCGGAGATATCTTCGTTTCGGTCGGGTTTCAAGCTGAGATATGCATTTTCTGCGATAATATTGGTGAGACTTCAGTCAGAAGTATGCAGAATCTCCTAGATCGCTCGTTTCGAGCTATTTTATGCGAGAAACACGTTATCTGGTTGTTTTCACCACTCCACAGTGCGTTTGATATGCAGAACCGGCGATATCTGGATTTTCGTGGTGATTCCAGCTGAGATATGCATTTTCTACGATAATATTGGTGAGACTTCTGTCAGAAGTTTGCAGAATCATCGTGATCGATCTATTCGAGCTATTTAATGCGAGAAAAACGTTTTCTGGTGTTTTCACCACCCCACAGCGCGTTTGATATGCAGAACCGGCGACATCGTCGTTTTCGTCGGGTTTCAAGCTGAGATATGCATTTTCTGCGATAATATTGGTGAGACTTCAGTCAGAAGTATGCAGAATCACCTAGATCGCTCGTTTCGAGCTATTTAATGCGAGAAACACGTTATCTGGTTGTTTTCACCACTCCACAGTGCGATTGATATACAGAACCGGCGTCATCTTGATTTTCGTGAGGTTTCAAGCTGAGATATGCATTTTCTGCGATAATATTGGTGAGACTTCTGTCCGAAGTATGCAGAATCATCGATATCGCTCTTTTCGAGCTATTTGATGCGAGAAACACGTTATCTGGTGTTTTGACCACTCCAAAGTTCGTTTGATATGTAGAGCCGCCGATAACTTGGTTTTCGTGGGGTTTCCAGCTGAAATATGCATTTTCTGCGATAATCTTGGTGTTTCATCTATGAGAAGTATGCAGAATCATCGAGAACGCTCTTTTCGAGCTAGTTAATGCGTGTAACACGTTTTCTGGTGTTTTCACCACTCCACAGTGCGTTTGATATGTAGAGCTGCCGATAACTTGGTTTTCGTGGGGTTTCCAGCTGAAATATGCATTTTCTGCTATAATCATGGTGTTTCATCTATGAGAAGTATGCAGAATCATCGAGAACGCTCTTTTCGAGCTATTTAATGCGAGTAACACGTTTTCTGGTGTTTTCACCACCCCACAGTGCATTTGATATGCAGATCCGGCGTCATCTTGATTTTCGTGAGGTTTCAAGCTGAGATATGCATTTTCTGCGATAATATTGGTGGGACTTCTGTCCGAAGTATGCAGAATCATCGATATCGCTCTTTTCGAGCTATTTAATGCGAGAAACACGTTATCTGGTGTTTTGACCACTCCACAGTGCGTTTGATATGTAGAGCCGCCGATAACTTGGTTTTCGTGGGGTTTCCAGCTGAAATATGCATTTTCTGCTATAATCTTGGTGTTTCATCTATGAGAAGTATGCAGAATCATCGAGAACGCTCTTTTCGAGCTAGTTAATGCGAGAAACACGTTATCTGGTTGTTTTCACCACTCCACAGTGCGATTGATATACAGAACCGGCGTCATCTTGATTTTCGTGGTGTTTCCAGCTGAGATATGCATTTTCTGCGATAATCTTGGTGAGACTTCAGTCAGAAGTATGCACAATCATCTAGATCGTTCGTTTCGAGCTATTTAATGCGAGAAACACGTTATCTGGTTGTTTTCACCACTCCACAGTGCGATTGATATACAGAACCGGCGTCATCTTGATTTTCGTGAGGTTTCAAGCTGAGATATGCATTTTCTGCGATAATATTGGTGAGACTTCTGTCCGAAGTATGCAGAATCATCGAAATCGCTCTTTTCGAGCTATTTAATGCGAGAAACACGTTATCTGGTGTTTTGACCACTCCAAAGTTCGTTTGATATGTAGAGCCGCCGATAACTTGGTTTTCGTGGGGTTTCCAGCTGAAATATGCATTTTCTGCTATAATCTTGGTGTTTCATCTATGAGAAGTATGCAGAATCATCGAGAACGCTCTTTTCGAGCTAGTTAATGCGTGTAACACGTTTTCTGGTGTTTTCACCACTCCACAGTGCGTTTGATATGTAGAGCTGCCGATAACTTGGTTTTCGTGGGGTTTCCAGCTGAAATATGCATTTTCTGCGATAATCTTGGTGTTTCATCTATGAGAAGTATGCAGAATCATCGAGAACGCTCTTTTCGTGCTATTTAATGCGAGTAACACGTTTTCTGGTGTTATCACCACCCCACAGTGCATTTGATATGCAGAACCGGCGTCATCTTGATTTTCGTGGTGTTTCCAGCTGAGATATGCATTTTCTGCGATAATATTGGTGAGACTTCTGTCCGAAGTATGCAGAATCATCGATATCGCTCTTTTCGAGCTATATAATCCGAGAAACACGTTATCTGGTGTTTTGACCACTCCACAGTGCGTTTGATATGTAGAGCCGCCGATAACTTGGTTTTCGTGTGGTTTCCAGCTGAAATATGCATTTTCTGCTATAATCTTGGTGTTTCATCTATGAGAAGCATGCAGAATCATCGAGAACGCTCTTTTCGAGCTAGTTAATGCGAGAAACACGTTTTCTGGTGTTTTCACCACTCCACAGTGCGTCTGATATGCAGAACCGGCGATATCTTGATTTTCGTGGTGTTTCCAGCTGAGATATGCATTTTCTGCGATAATCTTGGTGAGACTTCAGTCAGAAGTATGCACAATCATCTAGATCGCTCGTTTCGAGCTATTTAATGCGAGAAACACGTTATCTGGTTGTTTGCCCCACTCCATAGTGCGTTTGGTATGCAGAACCGGCGACATCTTGATTTTCGTGAGGTTTCTAGCTGAGATATGCGTTTTCTGCGATAATATTGGTGAGACTTCAGTCGGAAGTATGCAGAATCTTCGAGAACGCTCTTTTCGAGCTACTTAATGCGAGAATCACGTTTTCTGGTGTTTTCACCACTCCACAGTGCATTTGATATGCAGAACCGGCGTCATCTTGATTTTCGTGGTGTTTCCAGCTGAGATATGCATTTTCTGCGATAATATTGGTGAGACTTCTGTCCGAAGTATGCAGAATCATCGATATCGCTCTTTTCGAGCTATATAATCCGAGAAACACGTTATCTGGTGTTTTGACCACTCCACAGTGCGTTTGATATGTAGAGCCGCCGATAACTTGTTTTTGGTGGGGTTTCCAGCTGAAATATGCATTTTCTGCGATAATCTTGGAGTTTCATCTATAAGACGTATGCAGAATCATCGAGAACGCTATTTTCGAGTTCGTTAATACGAGAAACAGGTTTTCTGGTGTTTTCAACATTCCACAGTGCGTGTGATATGCAGAACCGACGATATCTTGGTTTTCGTGGGGTTTCCAGCTGAGATATGCATTTTCTGCGATCATCTTGGTGTTTCATCTATGAGAGGTATGCAGAATCATCGACAACGCTCTTTTCGAGCTAGTTAATGCGAGAAACACGTTTTCTGGTGTTTTCACCACTCCACAGTGCGTCTGATATGCAGAACAGGCGATATCTTGGTTTTCGTAGGGTTTCCAGCTGAGATATGCATTTTCTGCGATAATCTTGGTGAGTCTTCTGTCAGAAGTGTGCAGACTCATCTAGATCGCTCGTTTCGAGCTATTTAATGCGAAAAAACAAGTTTTCTGGTATTTTGACCACTCCACAGTGTGTTTGATATGCAGAGCCGCCGATAACTTGGTTTTCGTGGGGTTTCCAGCTGAAATATGCATTTTCTGCGATAATCTTTGTGTTTCATCTATGAGAAGTATGCAGAATCATCGAGAACGCTATTTTTGAGTTCGTTAATACGAGAAACACGTTTTCTGGTGTTTTCAACATTCCACAGTGCGTGTGATATGCAGAACCGACGATATCTTGGTTTTCGTGGGGTTTCCAGCTGAGATATGCATTTTCTGCGATCATCTTGGTGAGTCTTCTGTCAGAAGTATGCAGAATCATCTAGGTCGCTCGTTTCGAGCGATTTAATGCGAGAAACACGTTATCTGGTTGTTTTCACCACTCCACAGTGCGTTTGATATGCAGAACCGGCGTCATGTTGATTTTCGTGAGGTTTCAAGCTGAGATATGCATTTTCTGCGATAATATTGGTGAGACTTCTGTTCGAAGTATGCAGAACCATCGATATCGCTCTTTTCGAGCTATTTAATGCGAGAAACACGTTATCTGGTGTTTTGACCACTCCACAGAGGGTTTGATATGTAGAGCCGCCGATAACTTGGTTTTCGTGGGGTTTCGAGCTGAAATATGCATTTTCTGCGATAATCTTGGAGTTTCATCTATAAGACGTATGCAGAATCATCGAGAACGCTCTTTTCGAGCTAGTTAATGCGAGAAACACGTTTTCTAGTGTTTTCACCACTCCACAGTGCGTCTGATATGCAGAACAGGCGATATCTTGGTTTTCGTGGGGTTTCCAGCTGAGATATGCTTTTTCTGCGATAATATTGGTGAGATTTCAGTCAGAAGTATGCAGAATCATCGATATCGCTCTTTTCCAGCTATTTAATGCGAGAAACACGTTATCTGGTGTTTTGACCACTCCACAGTGCGTTTGATATGTAGAACCGGCGACATCTTGATTATCGTGAGGTTTCTAGCTGAAATATTCATTTTCTGCATTAATCTTGGTGTTTCATCTATGAGAGGTATGCAGAATCATCGAGAACGCTCTTTTCGAGATAGTTAATGCGAGAAACACGTTTTCTATTGTTTTCACCACTCCACAGTGCGTCTGATATGCAGAACAGGCGATATGTTGGTTTTCGTGGGGTTTCCAGCTGAGATATGCATTTTCTGCGATAATATTTGTGAGACTTCTGTCCGAAGTATGCAGAATCATCGATATCGCTCTTTTCGAGCTATTTAATGCGAGAAACACGTTATCTGGTGTACTGACCACTCCACAGTGCGTTTGATATGCAGAACCGGCGATATCTTGGTTTTCGTGGGGTTTCCAGCTGAGATATGCATTTTCTGCGATAATATTGGTGAGACTTATGTCCGAAGTATGCAGAATCATCGATATCGCTCTTTTCAAACTAGTTAATGCGAGAAACACGTTTTCTGGTGTTTTCAGCACTCCACAGTGCGTCTGATATGCAGAACCGGCGATATCTTGATTTTCGTGGTGTTTCCAGCTGAGATATGCATTTTCTGCGATAATCTTGATGAGACTTCAGTCAGAAGTATGCAGAATCATCTAGATCGTTCGTTTCGAGCTATTTAATGCGAGAAACACGTTTTCTGGGGTTTTCACCACTCCACAGTACGTTTGACATGCAGAACCGGAGATATCTTGGTTTCGGTCGGGTTTCAAGCTGAGATATGCATTTTCTACGATAATCCAAGTGAAACATCTGTCCGAAGTATGCAGAAACATCGAGAGCGCTCTTTTCGAGCTGTTTAATGCGAGAAACTCGTTTTCTGGGGTTTTCACCACTCCACAGTACGTTTGACATGCAGAACCGGAGATATCTTGGTTTCGGTCGGGTTTCAAGCTGAGATATGCATTTTTTAGATAATTTTGGTGAGACTTCTGTCCGAAGTATGCAGAATCATCGAGATCGCTCGTTTCGAGCTATTTAATGCGAGAAACACGTTATCTGGTGTTTTCACCACTCCACAGTGCGTTTGATATGCAGAACAGTAGATATCTTGGTTTTCGTAGGGTTTCAAGCTGAGATATGCATTTTGTACGATAAGCTTGGTGAGACATCTGTCCGAAGTATGCAGAAACATCGAGAGCGCTCTTTTCGAGCTATTTCATGCGAGAAACACGTTTTCTGGGGTTTTCACCACTCCACAGTTCTTTGGATATGCAAAACAGGAGATATCTTGGTTTGCGTGGGGTTTCAAGCAGAGATATGCATTTTCTGCGATAATCTTGGTGAGACATCTGTCCGAAGTATGCAGAAACATCGAGATCGCACTTTTCGAGCTATTTAATGCGAGAAACACGTTATCTGGTGTTTTCACCACTCCACAGTGCGTTTGATATGCAGAACCGGCGATATCTTGGTTTTCGTGGGGTTTCAAGCTGAGATATGCATATTCAGCGATAATCTTGTTGAGACTTCTGTCCGAAGTATGCAGAATCATCGAGATCGCTCGTTTCGAGCTATTTAATGCGAGAAACACGTTATCCGGTGTTTTCACAACTCCACAGTGCGTTTGATATACAGAACCAGCGATATCTTGGCTTTCGTGGGGTTTCAAGCTGAGATATGCATTTTTTACGATAATCTTGTTGAGACTTCTGTCCGAAGTATGCAGAATCATCGAGATCGCACTTTTCGAGCTATTTAATGCGAGAAACACGTTATCTGGTGTTTTCACCACTCCACAGTTGGTTTGATATGCAGAACCAGCGATATCTTGGCTTTCGTGGGGTTTCAAGCTGAGATATGCATTTTTTACGATAATCTTGTTGAGACTTCTGTCCGAAGTATGCAGAATCATCGAGATCGCACTTTTCGAGCTATTTAATGCGAGAAACACGTTATCTGGTGTTTTCAGCACACCACAGTGCGTTTGATATGCAGAACAGTAGATATCTTGGTTTTCGTAGGGTTTCAAGCTGAGATATGCATTTTCTGCGATAACCTTGTTGAGACTTCTGTCCGAAGTATGCTTAATCATCGAGATCGCTCGTTTCGAGTTATTTAATGAGAGAAACACGTTATCTGGTGTTTTCACCACTCCACAGTGCGTATGTTATGCAGAACCTGCGATATCTTGGTTTTCGTGGGGTTTCAAGCTCAGATATGCATTTTCTGCGATAATCTTGGTGAGACTTCTGTCCGAAGTATGAAGAATTATCGAGATCGCTCTATTCGAGCTATTTAATGCGAGAAACACGTTTTCTGGGGTTTTCGCCACTCCACAGTTCGTTGGATATGCAGAACAGTAGATATCTTGGTTTTCGTGGGGTTTCAAGCAGAGATATGCATTTTCTGCGATAATCTTGGTGAGACTTCTGTTAGAAGTATGCAGAATCATCGAGATCGCACTTTTCGAGCTATTTAATGCGAGAAACACGTTATCTGGTGTTTTCACCACTCCACAGTTGGTTTGATATGCAGAACCGGCGATATTTTGGTTTTCGTCGGGTTTCAAGCTGAGATATGCATTTCCTACGATAAGCTTGGTGAGACATCTGTCCGAAGTGTGCAGAAACATCGAGAGCGCTCTATTCGAGCTATTTAATGCGAGAAACTCGTTTTCTGGGGTTTTCACCACTCCACAGTTCGTTGGATATGCAGAACCGGAGATATCTTGGTTTTCGTGGGGTTTCAAGCTGAGATATGCATTTTCTGCGATAATCTTGGTGAGACTTCTGTTCGAAGTATGCAGAATCATCGAGATCGCTCTTTTCGAGCTATTTAATGCGAGAAACAAGTTATCTGGTGTTTTCACCACTCCACAGTGCGTTTGATATGCAGAACCTGCGATATCTTGGTTTTCGTGGGGTTCAAGCTCAGATATGCATTTTCTGCGATTATCTTGGTGAGACTTCTGTCCGAAGTATGCAGAAACATCGAGAGCGCTCTTTTCGAGCTATTTAATGCGAGAAACTCGATTTCTGGGGTTTTCACCACTCCACAGTGCGTTGGATATGAAGAACCGGAGATATTTTGGTTTTCGTCGGGTTTCAAGCTGAGATATGCATTTCCTACGATAAGCTTGGTGAGACATCTGTCCGAAGTGTGCAGAAACACCGAGAGCGCTCTATTCGAGCTATTTAATGCGAGAAACTCGTTTTCTGGGGTTTTCACCACTCCACAGTTCGTTGGATATGCAGAACCGGAGATATCTTGGTTTTCGTAGGGTTTCAAGCTGAGATATGCATTTTCTGCGATAATCTTGGTGAGACTTCTGTCCGAAGTATGCAGAATCATCGAGATCGCTCTTTTCGAGCTATTTAATGCGAGAAACAAGTTATCTGGTGTTTTCACCACTCCACAGTGCGTTTGATATGCAGCACCTGCGATATCTTGGTTTTCGTGGGGTTTCAAGCTCAGATATGCATTTTCTGCGATAATCTTGGTGAGACTTCTGTCCGAAGTATGCAGAATCATCGAGATCGCACTTTTCGAGCTATTTAATGCGAGAAACACGTTATCTGGTGTTTTCACCACTCCACAGTGCGTTTGATATGCAGAACCGGCGATATCTTGGTATTTGTGGGGTTTCAAGCTGAGTTATGCATTTTTTACGATAATCTTGGTGAGACTTCTGTCCGAAGTATGCTTTATCATCGAGATCGCTCTATTCGAGCTATTTAATGCGAGAAACACGTTATCTGGTGTTTTCAGCACTCCACAGTGCGTTTGATATGCAGAACCAGCGATATCCTGGTTTTCGTGGGGATTCAAGCTGAGATATGCAAATTCTGCGATAATCTTGGTGAGACTTCTGTCCGAAGTATGCAGAATCATCGAGATCGCTCTTTTCGAGCTATTTAATGCGAGAAACAAGTTATCTGGTGTTTTCACCACTCCACAGTGCGTTTGATATGCAGAACCTGCGATATCTTGGTTTTCGTGGGGTTTCAAGCTCAGATATGCATTTTCAGCGATAATCTTGGTGAGACTTCTGTCCGAAGTATGAAGAATTATCGAGATCGCTCTATTCGAGCTATTTAATGCGAGAAACACGTTTTCTGGGGTTTTCGCCACTCCACAGTTCGTTGGATATGCAGAACAGTAGATATCTTGGTTTTCGTGGGGTTTCAAGCAGAGAATGCATTTTCTGCGATAATCTTGGTGAGACTTCTGTTAGAAGTATGCAGAATCATCGAGATCGCACTTTTCGAGCTATTTAATGCGAGAAACACGTTATCTGGTGTTTTCACAACTCCACAGTTGGTTTGATATGCAGAACCAGCGATATCTTGGCTTTCGTGGGGTTTCAAGCTGAGATATGCATTTTTTACGATAATCTTGTTGAGACTTCTGTCCGAAGTATGCAGAATCATCGAGATCGCACTTTTCGAGCTATTTAATGCGAGAAACACCTTATCCGGTGTTTTCACCACTCCACAGTGCGTTTGATATGCAGAACAGTAGATATCTTGGTTTTCGTAGGGTTTCAAGCTGAGATATGCATTTTCTGCGATAATCTTGTTGAGACTTCTGTCCGAAGTATGCAGAAACATCGAGAGCGCTCTTTTCGAGCTATTTAATGCGCGAAACACGTTTTCTGGGGTTTTCACCACTCCACAGTTCTTTGGATATGCAGAACCGGCGATATCTGGATTTTCGTGGTGATTCCAGCTGAGATATGCATTTTCTACGATAGTATTGGTGAGACTTCTGTCAGAAGTTTGCAGAATCATCTAGATCGCTCTTTTCGAGCTATTTAATGCGAGAATCACGTTTTCTGGTGTATTCACCACTCCACTGTACGTTTGACATGCAGAACCGGAGATATCTTGGTTTCGGTCGAGTTTCAAGCTGAGATATGCATTTTCTACGGTAATATTGGTGAGACCTCTGTCAGAAGTATGCAGAATATTCGAGAACGCTCTTTTCGAGCTACTTAATGCGAGAAACACGTTTTCTGGTGTTTTGACCACTCCACAGTGCGTTTGATATGTAGAGCCGCCGATAACTTGGTTTTCGTGGGGTTTCCAGCTGAAATATGCATTTTCTGCGATAATCTTGGTGTTTCATCTATGAGAAGTATGCAGAATCATCGAGAACGCTCTTTTCGAGCTAGTTAATGCGAGAAACACGTTTTCTGGTGTTTTGAGCACTCCACAGTACGTTTGACATGCAGAACCGGAGATATCTTGGTTTCGGTCGAGTTTCAAGCTGAAATATGCATTTTCTACGGTAATATTGGTGAGACCTCTGTCAGAAGTATGCAGAATATTCGAGAACGCTCTTTTCGAGCTACTTAATGCGAGAAACACGTTTTCTGGTGTTTTCCCCACTCCACAGTACGTTTGATGTGCAGAACCGGAGATATCTTCGTTTCGGTCGGGTTTCAAGCTGAGATATGCATTTTCTACGATAACATTGGTGAGACCTCTGTCAGAAGTATGCAGAATCTTCGAGAACGCTCTTTTCGAGCTACTTAATGCGAGAAACACGTTTTCTGGTGTTTTCACCACTCCACAGTGCGTCTGATATGCAGAACAGGCGATATCTTGGTTTTCGTGGGGTTTCCAGCTGAGATATGCATTTTCTGCGATAATCTTGGTGAGTTTTCTGTCAGAAGTATGCCGAATCATCGAGATCGCTCTATTCGAGCTATTTAATGCGAGAAACACGTTATCTGGTTGTTTTCACCACTCCACAGTGCGTTTGATATGCAGAACCGGCGTCATCTTGATTTTCGTGAGGTTTCTAACTGAGATATGCATTTTCTGCGATAATATTGGTGAGAATTCAGTCAGAAGTATGCAGAATCATCTAGATTGCTCGTTTCGAGCTATTTAATGCGAGAAACACGTTTTCTGGTGTATTCACCACTCCACAGTACGTTAGACATGCAGAACCGGAGATATCTTCGTTTCGGTCGGGTTTCAAGCTGAGATATGCATTTTCTACGATAACATTGGTGAGACCTCTGTCAGAAGTATGCAGAATCTTCGAGAACGCTCTTTTCGAGCTACTTAATGCGAGAAACACGTTTTCTGGTGTTTTGACCACTCCACAGTGCGTTTGATATGTAGAGCCGCCGATAACTTGGTTTTCGTGGGGTTTCCAGCTGAAATATGCATTTTCTGCGATAATCTTGGTGTTTCATCTATGAGAAGTATGCAGAATCATCGAGAACGCTCTTTTCGAGCTAGTTAATGCGAGAAACACGTTTTCTGGTGTTTTGAGCACTCCACAGTACGTTTGACATGCAGAACCGGAGATATCTTGGTTTCGGTCGAGTTTCAAGCTGAAATATGCATTTTCTACGGTAATATTGGTGAGACCTCTGTCAGAAGTATGCAGAATATTCGAGAACGCTCTTTTCGAGCTACTTAATGCGAGAAACACGTTTTCTGGTGTTTTCCCCACTCCACAGTACGTTTGATGTGCAGAACCGGAGATATATTGGTTTTCGTAGGGTTTCCAGCTGAGATATGAATTTTCTGCGATAATCTTGGTGAGTCTTCTGTCAGAAGTATGCAGAATCATCTAGATCGCTCGTTTCGAGCTATTTAATGCGAAAAAACCAGTTTTCTGGTGTTTTGACCACACCACAGTGCGTTTGATATGCAGAAATGGCGAAATCTTGGTTTTCGTCGGTTTTCATGCTGAGGTATGCATTTTCGGCGATAATCTTGGTGTTTCATCTATGAGAAGTATGCAGAATCATCGAGAACGCTCTTTTCGAGCTAGCTAATGCGAGAAACACGTTTTCTGGTGTTTTCACCACTCCGCAGTGCGTTTGATATGCAGAACCGGAGATATCTTGGTTTCGGTCGAGTTTCAAGCTGAGATATGCATTTTCTGCGATAATATTGGTGAGAATTCAGTCAGAAGTATGCAGAATCATCTAGATTGCTCGTTTCGAGCTATTTAATGCGAGAAACACGTTTTCTGGTGTATTCACCACTCCACAGTACGTTAGACATGCAGAACCGGAGATATCTTCGTTTCGGTCGGGTTTCAAGCTGAGATATGCATTTTCTACGATAACATTGGTGAGACCTCTGTCAGAAGTATGCAGAATCTTCGAGAACGCTCTTATCGAGCTACTTAATGCGAGAAACACGTTTTCTGGTGTTTTGACCACTCCACAGGGCGTTTGATATGTAGAGCCGCCGATAACTTGGTTTTCGTGGGGTTTCCAGCTGAAATATGCATTTTCTGCGATAATCTTGGTGTTTCATCTATGAGAAGTATGCAGAATCATCGAGAACGCTCTTTTCGAGCTAGTTAATGCGAGAAACACGTTTTCTGGTGTTTTGAGCACTCCACAGTACGTTTGACATGCAGAACCGGAGATATCTTGGTTTCGGTCGAGTTTCAAGCTGAAATATGCATTTTCTACGATAATATTGGTGAGACCTCTGTCAGAAGTATGCAGAATCTTCGAGAACGCTCTTTTCGAGCTACTTAATGCGAGAAACACGTTTTCTGGTGTTTTCTCCACTCCACAGTACGTTTGATGTGCAGAACCGGAGATAACTTGGTTTTCGTGTGGTTTCAAGCTGAGATATGCATTTTCTGCGATAATCTTGGTGTTTCATCTATGAGAAGTATGCAGAATCATCGAGAACGCTCTTTTCGAGCTAGTTATTGCGAGAAACACGTTTTCTGGTGTTTTGAGCACTCCACAGTACGTTTGACATGCAGAACCGGAGATATCTTGGTTTCGGTCGAGTTTCAAGCTGAAATATGCATTTTCTACGATAATATTGGTGAGACCTCTGTCAGAAGTATGCAGAATCTTCGAGAACGCTCTTTTCGAGCTACTTAATGCGAGAAACACGTTTTCTGGTGTTTTCTCCACTCCACAGTACGTTTGATGTGCAGAACCGGAGATATCTTGGTTTCGGTCGAGTTTCAAGCTGAGATATGCATTTTCTACGATAATATTGGTGAGACCTCTGTCAGAAGTATGCAGAATCTTCGAGAACGTTCTTTTCGAGCTACTTAATGCGAGTAACACGTTTTCTGGTGTTTTCACCACTCCACAGTACGTTAGACATGCAGGACCGGAGATATCTTCGTTTCGGTCGGGTTTCAAGCTGAGATATGCATTTTCTGCGATAATATTGGTGAGACTTCAGTCAGAAGTATGCAGAATCACCTAGATCGCTCGCTTCGAGCTATTTTATGCGAGAAACACGTTATCTGGTTGTTTTCACCACTCCACAGTGCGTTTGATATGCAGAACCGGCGATATCTGGATTTTCGTGGTGATTCCAGCTGAGATATGCATTTTCTACGATAATATTGGTGAGACTTCTGTCCGAAGTATGCAGAATCATCGAGATCGCACTTTTCGAGCTATTTAATGCGAGAAACACCTTATCCGGTGTTTTCACCACTCCACAGTGCGTTTGATATGCAGAACAGTAGATATCTTGGTTTTCGTAGGGTTTCAAGCTGAGATATGCATTTTCTGCGATAATCTTGTTGAGACTTCTGTCCGAAGTATGCAGAAACATCGAGAGCGCTCTTTTCGAGCTATTTAATGCGCGAAACACGTTTTCTGGGGTTTTCACCACTCCACAGTTCTTTGGATATGCAGAACCGGCGATATCTGGATTTTCGTGGTGATTCCAGCTGAGATATGCATTTTCTACGATAATATTGGTGAGACTTCTGTCAGAAGTTTGCAGAATCATCTAGATCGCTCTTTTCGAGCTATTTAATGCGAGAATCACGTTTTCTGGTGTATTCACCACTCCACTGTACGTTTGACATGCAGAACCGGAGATATCTTGGTTTCGGTCGAGTTTCAAGCTGAGATATGCATTTTCTACGATAATATTGGTGAGACCTCTGTCAGAAGTATGCAGAATCTTCGAGAACGTTCTTTTCGAGGTACTTAATGCGAGTAACACGTTTTCTGGTGTTTTGAACACTCCACAGTGCGTTTGATATGTAGAGCCGCCGATAACTTGGTATTCGTGGGGTTTCCAGCTGAAATATGCATTTTCTGCGATAAACTTGGTGTTTCATCTATGAGAAGTATGCAGAATCATCGAGAACGCTCTTTTCGAGGTAGTTAATGCGAGAAACACGTTTTCTGGTGTTTTCACCACTCCACAGTGCGTCTGATATGCAGAACAGGCGATATCTTGGTTTTCGTGGGGTTTCCAGCTGAGATATGCATTTTCTGCGATAATCTTGGTGAGTTTTCTGTCAGAAGTATGCCGAATCATCGAGATCGCTCTATTCGAGCTATTTAATGCGAGAAACACGTTATCTGGTTGTTTTCACCACTCCACAGTGCGTTTGATATGCAGAACCGGCGTCATCTTGATTTTCGTGAGGTTTCTAACTGAGATATGCATTTTCTGCGATAATATTGGTGAGAATTCAGTCAGAAGTATGCAGAATCATCTAGATTGCTCGTTTCGAGCTATTTAATGCGAGAAACACGTTTTCTGGTGTATTCACCACTCCACAGTACGTTAGACATGCAGAACCGGAGATATCTTCGTTTCGGTCGGGTTTCAAGCTGAGATATGCATTTTCTACGATAACATTGGTGAGACCTCTGTCAGAAGTATGCAGAATCTTCGAGAACGCTCTTTTCGAGCTACTTAATGCGAGAAACACGTTTTCTGGTGTTTTGACCACTCCACAGTGCGTTTGATATGTAGAGCCGCCGATAACTTGGTTTTCGTGGGGTTTCCAGCTGAAATATGCATTTTCTGCGATAATCTTGGTGTTTCATCTATGAGAAGTATGCAGAAACATCGAGAACGCTCTTTTCGAGCTAGTTAATGCGAGAAACACGTTTTCTGGTGTTTTGAGCACTCCACAGTACGTTTGACATGCAGAACCGGAGATATCTTGGTTTCGGTCGAGTTTCAAGCTGAAATATGCATTTTCTACGGTAATATTGGTGAGACCTCTGTCAGAAGTATGCAGAATATTCGAGAACGCTCTTTTCGAGCTACTTAATGCGAGAAACACGTTTTCTGGTGTTTCCCCCACTCCACAGTACGTTTGATGTGCAGAACCGGAGATATATTGGTTTTCGTAGGGTTTCCAGCTGAGATATGAATTTTCTGCGATAATCTTGGTGAGTCTTCTGTCAGAAGTATGCAGAATCATCTAGATCGCTCGTTTCGAGCTATTTAATGCGAAAAAACCAGTTTTCTGGTGTTTTGACCACACCACAGTGCGTTTGATATGCAGAAATGGCGAAATCTTGGTTTTCGTCGGTTTTCATGCTGAGGTATGCATTTTCGGCGATAATCTTGGTGTTTCATCTATGAGAAGTATGCAGAATCATCGAGAACGCTCTTTTCGAGCTAGCTAATGCGAGAAACACGTTTTCTGGTGTTTTCACCACTCCGCAGTGCGTTTGATATGCAGAACCGGAGATATCTTGGTTTCGGTCGAGTTTCAAGCTGAGATATGCATTTTCTGCGATAATATTGGTGAGAATTCAGTCAGAAGTATGCAGAATCATCTAGATTGCTCGTTTCGAGCTATTTAATGCGAGAAACACGTTTTCTGGTGTATTCACCACTCCACAGTACGTTAGACATGCAGAACCGGAGATATCTTCGTTTCGGTCGGGTTTCAAGCTGAGATATGCATTTTCTACGATAACATTGGTGAGACCTCTGTCAGAAGTATGCAGAATCTTCGAGAACGCTCTTATCGAGCTACTTAATGCGAGAAACACGTTTTCTGGTGTTTTGACCACTCCACAGGGCGTTTGATATGTAGAGCCGCCGATAACTTGGTTTTCGTGGGGTTTCCAGCTGAAATATGCATTTTCTGCGATAATCTTGGTGTTTCATCTATGAGAAGTATGCAGAATCATCGAGAACGCTCTTTTCGAGCTAGCTAATGCGAGAAACACGTTTTCTGGTGTTTTCAACACTCCGCAGTGCGTTTGATATGCAGAACCGGAGATATCTTGGTTTCGGTCGAGTTTCAAGCTGAGATATGCATTTTCTACGATAATCTTGATGAGACTTCTGTCAGAAGTATGCAGGATCTTCGAGAACGCTCTTTTCGAGCTACTTAATGCGAGAAACACGTTTTCTGGTGTTTTCACCACTCCACAGTGCGTCTGATATGCAGAACCGGCGATATCTTGGTTTTCGTGGGGTTTCCAGCTGAGATATGCATTTTCTGCGATAATATTGGTGAGACTTCAGTCAGAAGTATGCAGAATCATCGATATCGCCCTTTTGGAGCTATTTAATGCGAGAAACACGTTATCTGGTGTTTTGACCACTCCACAGTGCGTTTGATATGTAGAGCCGCCGATAACTTGGTTTTCGTGGGGTTTCCAGCTGAAATATGCATTTTCTGCGATAATCTTGGTGTTTCATCTATGAGAAGTATGCAGAATCATCGAGAACGCTCTTTTCGAGCTAGTTATTGCGAGAAACACGTTTTCTGGTGTTTTGAGCACTCCACAGTACGTTTGACATGCAGAACCGGAGATATCTTGGTTTCGGTCGAGTTTCAAGCTGAAATATGCATTTTTACGATAATATTGGTGAGACCTCTGTCAGAAGTATGCAGAATCTTCGAGAACGCTCTTTTCGAGCTACTTAATGCGAGAAACACGTTTTCTGGTGTTTTCTCCACTCCACAGTACGTTTGATGTGCAGAACCGGAGATAACTTGGTTTTCGTGAGGTTTCAAGCTGAGATATGCATTTTCTGCGATAATCCTGGTGAGACTTCAGTCAGAAGTATGCTGAATCATCCAGAACGCTCTTTTCGAGCTAGTTAATGCGAGTAACACGTTTTCTGGTGTTTTCACCACTCCACAGTACGTTAGACATGCAGGACCGGAGATATCTTCGTTTCGGTCGGGTTTCAAGCTGAGATATGCATTTTCTGCGATAATATTGGTGAGACTTCAGTCAGAAGTATGCAGAATCACCTAGATCGCTCGTTTCGAGCTATTTTATGCGAGAAACACGTTATCTGGTTGTTTTCACCACTCCACAGTGCGTTTGATATGCAGAACCGGCGATATCTGGATTTTCGTGGTGATTCCAGCTGAGATATGCATTTTCTACGATAATATTGGTGAGACTTCTGTCAGAAGTTTGCAGAATCATCTAGATCGCTCTTTTCGAGCTATTTAATGCGAGAAACACGTTTTCTGGTGTATTCACCACTCCACTGTACGTTTGACATGCAGAACCGGAGATATCTTGGTTTCGGTCGAGTTTCAAGCTGAGATATGCATTTTCTACGATAATATTGGTGAGACCTCTGTCAGAAGTATGCAGAATCTTCGAGAACGTTCTTTTCGAGCTACTTAATGCGAGTAACACGTTTTCTGGTGTTTTGAACACTCCACAGTGCGTTTGATATGTAGAGCCGCCGATAACTTGGGATTCGTGGGGTTTCCAGTTGAAATATGCATTTTCTGCGATAAACTTGGTGTTTCATCTATGAGAAGTATGCAGAATCATCGAGAACGCTCTTTTCGAGGTAGTTAATGCGAGAAACACGTTTTCTGGTGTTTTCACCACTCCACAGTGCGTCTGATATGCAGAACAGGCGATATCTTGGTTTTCGTGGGGTTTCCAGCTGAGATATGCATTTTCTGCGATAATCTTGGTGAGTTTTCTGTCAGAAGTATGCCGAATCATCGAGATCGCTCTATTCGAGCTATTTAATGCGAGAAACACGTTATCTGGTTGTTTTCACCACTCCACAGTGCGTTTGATATGCAGAACCGGCGTCATCTTGATTTTCGTGAGGTTTCTAACTGAGATATGCATTTTCTGCGATAATATTGGTGAGAATTCAGTCAGAAGTATGCAGAATCATCTAGATTGCTCGTTTCGAGCTATTTAATGCGAGAAACACGTTTTCTGGTGTATTCACCACTCCACAGTACGTTAGACATGCAGAACCGGAGATATCTTCGTTTCGGTCGGGTTTCAAGCTGAGATATGCATTTTCTACGATAACATTGGTGAGACCTCTGTCAGAAGTATGCAGAATCTTCGAGAACGCTCTTTTCGAGCTACTTAATGCGAGAAACACGTTTTCTGGTGTTTTGACCACTCCACAGTGCGTTTGATATGTAGAGCCGCCGATAACTTGGTTTTCGTGGGGTTTCCAGCTGAAATATGCATTTTCTGCGATAATCTTGGTGTTTCATCTATGAGAAGTATGCAGAATCATCGAGAACGCTCTTTTCGAGCTAGTTAATGCGAGAAACACGTTTTCTGGTGTTTTGAGCACTCCACAGTACGTTTGACATGCAGAACCGGAGATATCTTGGTTTCGGTCGAGTTTCAAGCTGAAATATGCATTTTCTACGATAATATTGGTGAGACCTCTGTCAGAAGTATGCAGAATCTCCGAGAACGCTCTTTTCGAGCTACTTAATGCGAGAAACACGTTTTCTGGTGTTTTCTCCACTCCACAGTACGTTTGATGTGCAGAACCGGAGATAACTTGGTTTTCGTGAGGTTTCAAGCTGAGATATGCATTTTCTGCGATAATCCTGGTGAGACTTCAGTCAGAAGTTTGCAGAATCATCTAGATCGCTCTTTTCGAGCTATTTAATGCGTGAAACACGTTTTCTGGTGTTTTCACCACTCCACAGTACGTTAGACATGCAGGACCGGAGATATCTTCGTTTCGGTCGGGTTTCAAGCTGAGATATGCATTTTCTGCGATAATATTGGTGAGACTTCAGTCAGAAGTATGCAGAATCACCTAGATCGCTCGTTTCGAGCTATTTTATGCGAGAAACACGTTATCTGGTTGTTTTCACCACTCCACAGTGCGTTTGATATGCAGTACCAGCGACATCTTGGTTTTCGTGGGGTTTCAAGCTGAGATAGGCATTTTCTACGATAACATTGGTGAGACCTCTGTCAGAAGTATGCAGAATCCTCGAGAACGCTCTTTTCGAGCTACTTAATGCGAGAAACACGTTTTCTGGTGTTTTGACCACTCCACAGTGCGTTTGATATGTAGAGCCGCCGATAACTTGGTTTTCGTGGGGTTTCCAGCTGAAATATGCATTTTCTGCGATAATCTTGGTGTTTCATCTATGAGAAGTGTGCAGAATCATCGAGAACGCTCTTTTCGAGCTAGTTAATGCGAGAAACACGTTTTCTGGTGTTTTGAGCACTCCACAGTACGTTAGACCTGCAGGACCGGAGATATCTTCGTTTCGGTCGGGTTTCAAGCTGAGATATGCATTTTCTGCGTTAATATTGGTGAGACTTCAGTCAGAAGTATGCAGAATCACCTAGATCGCTCGTTTCGAGCTATTTTATGCGAGAAACACGTTATCTGGTTGTTTTCACCACTCCACAGTGCGTTTGATATGCAGAACCGGCGATATCTGGATTTTCGTGGTGTTTCCAGCTGAGATATGCATTTTCTACGATAATATTGTTGAGACTTCTGTCAGAAGTTTGCAGAATCATCTAGATCGCTCTTTTCGAGCTATTTAATGCGTGAAACACGTTTTCTGGTGTATTCACCACTCCACTGTACGTTTGACATGCAGAACCGGAGATATCTTGGTTTCGGTCGAGTTTCAAGCTGAGATATGCATTTTCTACGATAATATTGGTGAGACCTCTGTCAGAAGTATGCAGAATCTTCGAGAACGCTCTTTTCGAGCTACTTAATGCGAGAAACACGTTTTCTGGTGTTTTGAACACTCCACAGTGCGTTTGATATGTAGAGCCGCCGATAACTTGGTATTCGTGGGGTTTCCAGCTGAAATATGCATTTTCTGCGATAAACTTGGTGTTTCATCTATGAGAAGTATGCAGAATCATCGAGAACGCTCTTTTCGAGGTAGTTAATGCGAGAAACACGTTTTCTGGTGTTTTCACCAACACTCCGGAGTGCGTCTGATATGCAGAACAGGCGATATCTCGGTTTTCGTGGGGTTTCCAGCTGAGATATGCATTTTCTGCGATAATCTTGGTGAGACTTCTGTCCGAAGTATGCAGAATCATCGAGATCGCTCTGTTCGAGCTATTTAATGCGAGAAACACGTTATCTGGTGTTTTCACCACTCCACAGTGCGTTTCATATGCAGTACCAGCGATATCTTGGTTTTCGTGGGGTTTCAAACTGAGATATGCATTTTTTACGATAATCTTGGTGAGACTTCTGTCCGAAGTATGCAGACTCATCGAGATCGCTCTATTCGAGCTATTTAATGCGACAAACACGTTATCTGGTGTTTTCAGCACTCCACAGTGCGTATGATATGCAGAACCGGCGATATCTTGGTTTTCGTGGGGGTTCAAGCTTAGATATGCATTTTCTGCGATAATCTTGGTGAGACTTCTGTCCGAAGCATGCTGAATCATCGGGATCGCTCTTTTCGAGCTATTTAATGAGAGAAACACGTTCTCTGGTTGTTTTCACCACTCCACAGTGCGTTTGATGTGCAGAACCGGCGATAATCTTGTTTTCGTCGGGTTTCAAGCTGAGATATGCATTTTCTACGATAAGCTTGGTGAAACATCTGTCCGAAGTATGAAGAAACGTCGAGAGGGCTCTTTTCGAGCTATTTAATGCGAGAAACACGTTTTCTGGGGTTTTCACCACTCCACAGTTCCTTGGATATGCAGAACAGTAGATATCTTGGTTTTCGTGGGGTTTCAAGCTGAGATATGCACTTCCTGCGATAATCTTGGTGAGACTTCTGTCCGAAGTTTGCTGAATCATCGGGATCGCTCTTTTCGAGCTATTTAATGCGAGAAACACGTTCTCTGGTTGTTTTCACCACCCCACAGTGCGTTTGATATGCAGAACCGGCAACATCTTGATTTTCGTGAGGTTTCGAGCTGAGATATGCATTTTCTGCGATAATATTGGTGAGACTTCAGTCAGAAGTATGCAGAATCATCTAGATCGCTCTTTTCGAGCTACTTAATGCACGAAACAAGTTTTCTGGTGTTTTCACCACTCCACAGTACGTTTGTCATGCAGAACCGGAGATATCTTGGTTTCGGTCGGGTTTCAAGCTGAGATATGCATTTTCTACGATAATCTTGGTGAAACATCTGTCCGAAGTATGCAGAAACATCGAGAGCGCTCTTTTCGAGCTATTTGATGCGAGAAACTCGTTTTCTGGGGTTTTCACCACTCCACAGTTCGTTGGATATGTAGAACCGGAGATATTTTGGTTTTCGTCGGGTTTCAAGCTGAGATATGCATTTTCTACGATAATCTTGGTGAAACATGTGTCCGAAGTATGCAGAAACATCAAGAGCGCTCTTTTCGAGCTATTTAATGCGAGAAACTCGTTTTCTGGGGTTTTCACCACTCCACAGTTCGTTGGATATGCAGAACCGGAGATATCTTGGTTTTCGTGGGGCTTCAAGCAGAGATATGCATTTACTGCGATAATCTTGGTGAGACTTCTGTTAGAAGTATGCAGAATCATCGAGATCGCACTTTTCGAGCTATTTAATGCGAGAAACACGTTATCTGGTGTTTTCACCACTCCACAGTTGGTTTGATATGTAGAACCGGCGATATTTTGGTTTTCGTCGGGTTTCAAGCTGAGATATGCATTTTCTACGATAATCTTGGTGAAACATGTGTCCGAAGTATGCAGAAACATCAAGGGCGCCCTTTTCGAGCTATTTAATGCGAGAAACTCGTTTTCTGGGGTTTTCACCACTCCACAGTTGGTTTGATATGCAGAACCGGCGATATTTTGGTTTTCGTGGTGTTTCCCGCTGAGATATGCATTTTCTGCGATAATCTTGGATATTCTTCTGTGAGAAGTATGCAGAATCACCGAAATCGCTGTTTTCGTGCTACTTAATGCGAAAAACAAGTTTTATGGTGTTTTCAGCACTCCACAGTGCGTTTGATATGCCGAAACTGCGATATCTTCGATTTCGTGGGGTTTCTAGCTGAGACATGCATTTTCTACGATTATCTTGGATATTCTTCTGTGAGAAGTTTGCAGAATCACAGAAATCGCTGTTTTCGTGCTATTTAATGCGAAAAACTCGTTTTCTGGTGTTTTCAGCACTCCACAGTGCGTTTGATATGCGGAAACTGCGATATCTTCGGTTTCATTGGGTTTCCAGATGAGATATGCATTTTCTACGATAATCTTGGATATTCTTCTGTGAGACGTTTGCAGAATCACAGAAATCGCTCTATTCGAGCAACTTAATGCGAGAAACACGTTATCCGGTTGTTTTCACCACTCCACAGTGCGTTTGATGTGCAGAACCGGCGACATCTTGATTTGCGTGATGTTTCTAGCTGAGATATGCATTTTCTGCGATAATATTGGTGAGACATCAGTCAGAAGTATGCAGAATCATCTAGATCGCTCGTTTTGAGCTATTTAATGCGAAAAAACAAGGTTTCTGGTGTTTTGATCACTCCACAGTGCGTTTGATATGTAGAGCCGACGATAACTTGGTTTTCGTGGGGTTTCCAGCTGAAATATGCATTTTCTGCGATAATCTTGGTGTTTCATCTATGAGAAGGATGCAGAATCATCGAGAACGCTCTTTTCGACCTAGCTAATGCGAGAAACACGCTTTCTGGTGTTTTCACCACTCCGCAGTGCGTTTGATATGCAGAACAGTAGATATCTTGGTTTTCGTGGGGTTTCAAGCTGAGATATGCATTTTCTGCGATAATCTTTTTGAGACTTCTGTCCGAAGTATGCAGAATCATCGAGATCGCTCGTTTCGAGCTACTTAATGCGAGAAACACGTTATCTGGTGTTTTCACCACTCCACAGTGCGTTGGATATGCAGAACCGGAGATATTTCGGTTTTCGTCGGGTTTCAAGCTGAGATATGCATTTTCTACGATAAGCTTGGTGAAACATCTGTCCGAAGTATGCAGAAACATCGAGAGCGCTCTTTTCGAGCTACTTAATGCGAGAAACACGTTTTCTGGGGTTTTCACCACTCCACAGTTCGTTGGATATGCAGAACCGGAGATAACTCTGTTTGGGTCGGGTTTCAAGCTGAGATATGCATTTGCTACGATAATCTTGGTGAGACTTCTGTCAGAAGTATGCTGAACCATCTAGATCGCTCTTTTCGAGCTACTTAATGCACGAAACACGTTTTCTGGTGTTTTCACCACTCCACGGTACGTTCGATGTGCAGAACCGGAGATAACTCGGTTTCGGTCGGGTTTCAAGCTGAGATATGCATTTGCTACGATAATCTTGGTGACACTTCTGTCAGAAGAATGCAGGATCTTCGAGAACGCTCTTTTCGAGCTACTTAATGCGAGAAACACGTTTTCTGGTGTTTTCACCACTCCACAGTGCGTTTAATATGCAGAACCGGAGACATCTTGGTTTTCGTGGTGTTTCAAGCTGAGATATGCATTTTCTGCGATAATCTTTTTGAGACTTCTGTCAGAAGTATGCTGAACCATCTAGATCGCTCTTTTCGAGCTACTTAATGCACGAAACACGTTTTCTGGTGTTTTCACCACTCCACGGTACGTTCGATGTGCAGAACCGGAGATAACTCGGTTTCGGTCGGGTTTCAAGCTGAGATATGCATTTGCTACGATAATCTTGGTGACACTTCTGTCAGAAGAATGCAGGATCTTCGAGAGCGCTCTTTTCGAGCTACTTAATGCGAGAAACACGTTTTCTGGGGTTTTCACCACTCCACAGTTCGTTGGATATGCAGAACCGGAGATAACTCTGTTTGGGTCGGGATTCAAGCTGAGATATGCATTTGCTACGATAATCTTGGTGAGACTTCTGTCAGAAGTATGCTGAACCATCTAGATCGCTCTTTTCGAGCTACTTAATGCGAGAAACACGTTTTCTGGTGTTTTGACCACTCCACAGTGCGTTTGATATACAGAACCGGCGTCATCTTGATTTTCGTGAGGTTTCAAGCTGAGATATGCATTTTCTGCGATAATATTGGTGAGACTTCTGTCCGAAGTATGCAGAATCATCGATATCGCTCTTTTCGAGCTATTTAATGCGAGAAACACGTTATCTGGTGTTTTGACCACTCCAAAGTTCGTTTGATATGTAGAGCCGCCGATAACTTGGTTTTCGTGTGGTTTCCAGCTGAAATATGCATTTTCTGCGATAATCTTGGTGTTTCATCTATGAGAAGTATGCAGAATCATCGATATCGCTCTTTTCGAGCTATATAATGCGAGAAACACGTTATCTGGTGTTTTGACCACTCCACAGTGTGTTTGATATGCAGAGCCGCCGATAACTTGGTTTTCGTGGGGTTTCCAGCTGAAATATGCATTTTCTGCGATAATCTTTGTGTTTCATCTATGAGAAGTATGCAGAATCATCGAGAACGCTATTTTCGAGTTCGTTAATACGAGAAACACGTTTTCTGGTGTTTTCAACATTCCACAGTGCGTGTGATATGCAGAACCGACGATATCTTGGTTTTCGTGGGGTTTCCAGCTGAGATATGCATTTTCTGCGATCATCTTGGTGAGTCTTCTGTCAGAAGTATGCAGAATCATCTAGGTCGCTCGTTTCGAGCGATTTAATGCGAGAAACACGTTATCTGGTTGTTTTCACCACTCCACAGTGCGTTTGATATGCAGAACCGGCGTCATGTTGATTTTCGTGAGGTTTCAAGCTGAGATATGCATTTTCTGCGATAATATTGGTGAGACTTCTGTTCGAAGTATGCAGAACCATCGATATCGCTCTTTTCGAGCTATTTAATGCGAGAAACACGTTATCTGGTGTTTTGACCACTCCACAGAGCGTTTGATATGTAGAGCCGCCGATAACTTGGTTTTCGTGGGGTTTCCAGCTGAAATATGCATTTTCTGCGATAATCTTGGAGTTTCATCTATAAGACGTATGCAGAATCATCGAGAACGCTCTTTTCGAGCTAGTTAATGCGAGAAACACGTTTTCTAGTGTTTTCACCACTCCACAGTGCGTCTTATATGCAGAACAGGCGATATCTTGGTTTTCGTGGGGTTTCCAGCTGAGATATGCTTTTTCTGCGATAATATTGGTGAGATTTCAGTCAGAAGTATGCAGAATCATCGATATCGCTCTTTTCCAGCTATTTAATGCGAGAAACACGTTATCTGGTGTTTTGACCACTCCACAGTGCGTTTGATATGTAGAACCGGCGACATCTTGATTATCGTGAGGTTTCTAGCTGAAATATTCATTTTCTGCATTAATCTTGGTGTTTCATCTATGAGAGGTATGCAGAATCATCGAGAACGCTCTTTTCGAGCTAGCTAATGCGAGAAACACGTTTTCTATTGTTTTCACCACTCCACAGTGCGTCTGATATGCAGAACAGGCGATATGTTGGTTTTCGTGGGGTTTCCAGCTGAGATATGCATTTTCTGCGATAATATTTGTGAGACTTCTGTCCGAAGTATGCAGAATCATCGATATCGCTCTTTTCGAGCTATTTAATGCGAGAAACACGTTATCTGGTGTACTGACCACTCCACAGTGCGTTTGATATGCAGAACCGGCGATATCTTGGTTTTCGTGGGGTTTCCAGCTGAGATATGCATTTTCTGCGATAATATTGGTGAGACTTATGTCCGAAGTATGCAGAATCATCGATATCGCTCTTTTCAAACTAGTTAATGCGAGAAACACGTTTTCTGGTGTTTTCAGCACTCCACAGTGCGTCTGATATGCAGAACCGGCGATATCTTGATTTTCGTGGTGTTTCCAGCTGAGATATGCATTTTCTGCGATAATCTTGATGAGACTTCAGTCAGAAGTATGCAGAATCATCTAGATCGTTCGTTTCGAGCTATTTAATGCGAGAAACACGTTTTCTGGGGTTTTCACCACTCCACAGTACGTTTGACATGCAGAACCGGAGATATCTTGGTTTCGGTCGGGTTTCAAGCTGAGATATGCATTTTCTACGATAATCCAAGTGAAACATCTGTCCGAAGTATGCAGAAACATCGAGAGCGCTCTTTTCGAGCTGTTTAATGCGAGAAACTCGTTTTCTGGGGTTTTCACCACTCCACAGTACGTTTGACATGCAGAACCGGAGATATCTTGGTTTCGGTCGGGTTTCAAGCTGAGATATGCATTTTTTAGATAATTTTGGTGAGACTTCTGTCCGAAGTATGCAGAATCATCGAGATCGCTCGTTTCGAGCTATTTAATGCGAGAAACACGTTATCTGGTGTTTTCACCACTCCACAGTGCGTTTGATATGCAGAACAGTAGATATCTTGGTTTTCGTAGGGTTTCAAGCTGAGATATGCATTTTCTGCGATCATCTTGGTGAGTCTTCTGTCAGAAGTATGCAGAATCATCTAGGTCGCTCGTTTCGAGCGATTTAATGCGAGAAACACGTTATCTGGTTGTTTTCACCACTCCACAGTGCGTTTGATATGCAGAACCGGCGTCATGTTGATTTTCGTGAGGTTTCAAGCTGAGATATGCATTTTTTAGATAATTTTGGTGAGACTTCTGTCCGAAGTATGCAGAATCATCGAGATCGCTCGTTTCGAGCTATTTAATGCGAGAAACACGTTATCTGGTGTTTTCACCTCTCCACAGTGCGTTTGATATGCAGAACAGTAGATATCTTGGTTTTCGTAGGGTTTCAAGCTGAGATATGCATTTTGTACGATAAGCTTGGTGAGACATCTGTCCGAAGTACGCAGAAACATCGAGAGCGCTCTTTTCGAGCTATTTCATGCGAGAAACACGTTTTCTGGGGTTTTCACCACTCCACAGTTCTTTGGATATGCAAAACAGGAGATATCTTGGTTTGCGTGGGGTTTCAAGCAGAGATATGCATTTTCTGCGATAATCTTGGTGAGACATCTGTCCGAAGTATGCAGAAACATCGAGATCGCACTTTTCGAGCTATTTAATGCGAGAAACACGTTATCTGGTGTTTTCACCACTCCACAGTGCGTTTGATATGCAGAACCGGCGATATCTTGGTTTTCGTGGGGTTTCAAGCTGAGATATGCATATTCAGCGATAATCTTGTTGAGACTTCTGTCCGAAGTATGCAGAATCATCGAGATCGCTCGTTTCGAGCTATTTAATGCGAGAAACACGTTATCCGGTGTTTTCACAACTCCACAGTGCGTTTGATATACAGAACCAGCGATATCTTGGCTTTCGTGGGGTTTCAAGCTGAGATATGCATTTTTTACGATAATCTTGTTGAGACTTCTGTCCGAAGTATGCAGAATCATCGAGATCGCACTTTTCGAGCTATTTAATGCGAGAAACACGTTATCTGGTGTTTTCACCACTCCACAGTTGGTTTGATATGCAGAACCAGCGATATCTTGGCTTTCGTGGGGTTTCAAGCTGAGATATGCATTTTTTACGATAATCTTGTTGAGACTTCTGTCCGAAGTATGCAGAATCATCGAGATCGCACTTTTCGAGCTATTTAATGCGAGAAACACGTTATCTGGTGTTTTCAGCACTCCACAGTGCGTTTGATATGCAGAACAGTAGATATCTTGGTTTTCGTAGGGTTTCAAGCTGAGATATGCATTTTCTGCGATAACCTTGTTGAGACTTCTGTCCGAAGTATGCTTAATCATCGAGATCGCTCGTTTCGAGTTATTTAATGAGAGAAACACGTTATCTGGTGTTTTCACCACTCCACAGTGCGTATGTTATGCAGAACCTGCGATATCTTGGTTTTCGTGGGGTTTCAAGCTCAGATATGCATTTTCTGCGATAATCTTGGTGAGACTTCTGTCCGAAGTATGAAGAATTATCGAGATCGCTCTATTCGAGCTATTTAATGCGAGAAACACGTTTTCTGGGGTTTTCACCACTCCACAGTTCGTTGGATATGCAGAACCGGAGATATCTTGGTTTTCGTGGGGTTTCAAGCTGAGATATGCATTTTCTGCGATAATCTTGGTGAGACTTCTGTTCGAAGTATGCAGAATCATCGAGATCGCTCTTTTCGAGCTATTTAATGCGAGAAACAAGTTATCTGGTGTTTTCACCACTCCACAGTGCGTTTGATATGCAGAACCTGCGATATCTTGGTTTTCGTGGGGTTCAAGCTCAGATATGCATTTTCTGCGATTATCTTGGTGAGACTTCTGTCCGAAGTATGCAGAAACATCGAGAGCGCTCTTTTCGAGCTATTTAATGCGAGAAACTCGATTTCTGGGGTTTTCACCACTCCACAGTGCGTTGGATATGAAGAACCGGAGATATTTTGGTTTTCGTCGGGTTTCAAGCTGAGATATGCATTTCCTACGATAAGCTTGGTGAGACATCTGTCCGAAGTGTGCAGAAACATCGAGAGCGCTCTATTCGAGCTATTTAATGCGAGAAACTCGTTTTCTGGGGTTTTCACCACTCCACAGTTCGTTGGATATGCAGAACCGGAGATATCTTGGTTTTCGTAGGGTTTCAAGCTGAGATATGCATTTTCTGCGATAATCTTGGTGAGACTTCTGTCCGAAGTATGCAGAATCATCGAGATCGCTCTTTTCGAGCTATTTAATGCGAGAAACAAGTTATCTGGTGTTTTCACCACTCCACAGTGCGTTTGATATGCAGCACCTGCGATATCTTGGTTTTCGTGGGGTTTCAAGCTCAGATATGCATTTTCTGCGATAATCTTGGTGAGACTTCTGTCCGAAGTATGCAGAATCATCGAGATCGCACTTTTCGAGCTATTTAATGCGAGAAACACGTTATCTGGTGTTTTCACCACTCCACAGTGCGTTTGATATGCAGAACCGGCGATATCTTGGTATTTGTGGGGTTTCAAGCTGAGTTATGCATTTTTTACGATAATCTTGGTGAGACTTCTGTCCGAAGTATGCTTTATTATCGAGATCGCTCTATTCGAGCTATTTAATGCGAGAAACACGTTATCTGGTGTTTTCAGCACTCCACAGTGCGTTTGATATGCAGAACCAGCGATATCCTGGTTTTCGTGGGGATTCAAGCTGAGATATGCAAATTCTGCGATAATCTTGGTGAGACTTCTGTCCGAAGTATGCAGAATCATCGAGATCGCTCTTTTCGAGCTATTTAATGCGAGAAACAAGTTATCTGGTGTTTTCACCACTCCACAGTGCGTTTGATATGCAGAACCTGCGATATCTTGGTTTTCGTGGGGTTTCAAGCTCAGATATGCATTTTCAGCGATAATCTTGGTGAGACTTCTGTCCGAAGTATGAAGAATTATCGAGATCGCTCTATTCGAGCTATTTAATGCGAGAAACACGTTTTCTGGCGTTTTCGCCACTCCACAGTTCGTTGGATATGCAGAACAGTAGATATCTTGGTTTTCGTGGGGTTTCAAGCAGAGAATGCATTTTCTGCGATAATCTTGGTGAGACTTCTGTTAGAAGTATGCAGAATCATCGAGATCGCACTTTTCGAGCTATTTAATGCGAGAAACACGTTATCTGGTGTTTTCACCACTCCACAGTTGGTTTGATATGCAGAACCAGCGATATCTTGGCTTTCGTGGGGTTTCAAGCTGAGATATGCATTTTTTACGATAATCTTGTTGAGACTTCTGTCCGAAGTATGCAGAATCATCGAGATCGCACTTTTCGAGCTATTTAATGCGAGAAACACCTTATCCGGTGTTTTCACCACTCCACAGTGCGTTTGAAATGCAGAACAGTAGATATCTTGGTTTTCGTAGGGTTTCAAGCTGAGATATGCATTTTCTGCGATAATCTTGTTGAGACTTCTGTCCGAAGTATGCAGAAACATCGAGAGCGCTCTTTTCGAGCTATTTAATGCGCGAAACACGTTTTCTGGGGTTTTCACCACTCCAAGTTCTTTGGATATGCAGAACCGGCGATATCTTGGTTTTCGTGGGGTTTCAAGCTGAGATATGCATTTTCTGCGATAATCTTGGTGAGACTTCTGTCCGAAGTATGCTGTATCATCGAGATCGCTCTTTTCGAGCTAGTTAGTGCGAGAAACACGTTATCTGGTGTTTTCTCCACTCCACAGTGCGTTTGATATGCAGAACAGTAGATATCTTGGTTTTCGTAGGGTTTCAAGCTGAGATATGCATTTTCAGCGATAATCTTGGTGAGACTTCTGTCCGAAGTATGCAGAATCATCGAGATCGCACTTTTCGAGCTATTTAATGCGAGAAACACGTTATCTGGTGTTTTCACCACTCCACAGTGCGTTTGATATGCAGAACCGGCGATATCTTGGTATTTGTGGGGTTTCAAGCTGAGTTATGCATTTTTTACGATAATCTTGGTGAGACTTCTGTCCGAAGTATGCTTTATCATCGAGATCGCTCTATTCGAGCTATTTAATGCGAGAAACACGTTATCTGGTGTTTTCAGCACTCCACAGTGCGTTTGATATGCAGAACCAGCGATATCCTGGTTTTCGTGGGGATTCAAGCTGAGATATGCAAATTCTGCGATAATCTTGGTGAGACTTCTGTCCGAAGTATGCAGAATCATCGAGATCGCTCTTTTCGAGCTATTTAATGCGAGAAACAAGTTATCTGGTGTTTTCACCACTCCACAGTGCGTTTGATATGCAGAACCTGCGATATCTTGGTTTTCGTGGGGTTTCAAGCTCAGATATGCATTTTCAGCGATAATCTTGGTGAGACTTCTGTCCGAAGTATGAAGAATTATCGAGATCGCTCTATTCGAGCTATTTAATGCGAGAAACACGTTTTCTGGCGTTTTCGCCACTCCACAGTTCGTTGGATATGCAGAACAGTATGATATCTTGGTTTTCGTGGGGTTTCAAGCAGAGAATGCATTTTCTGCGATAATCTTGGTGAGACTTCTGTTAGAAGTATGCAGAATCATCGAGAGCGCTCTTTTCGAGCTATTTAATGCGCGAAACACGTTTTCTGGGGTTTTCACCACTCCACAGTTCTTTGGATATGCAGAACCGGCGATATCTTGGTTTTCGTGGGGTTTCAAGCTGAGATATGCATTTTCTGCGATAATCTTGGTGAGACTTCTGTCCGAAGTATGCTGTATCATCGAGATCGCTCTTTTCGAGCTAGTTAGTGCGAGAAACACGTTATCTGGTGTTTTCACCACTCCACAGTGCGTTTGATATGCAGAACAGTAGATATCTTGGTTTTCGTAGGGTTTCAAGCTGAGATATGCATTTTCAGCGATAATCTTGTTGAGACTTCTGTCCGAAGTATGCAGAATCATCGAGATCGCTCGTTTCGAGCTATTTAATGCGAGAAACACGTTATCCGGTGTTTTCACAACTCCACAGTGCGTTTGATATGCAGAACAGTAGATATCTTGGTTTTCGTGGGGTTTCAAGCTGAGATATGCATTTTTTACGATAATCTTGTTGAGACTTCTGTCCGAAGTATGCAGAATCTTCGAGATCGCACTTTTCGAGCTATTTAATGCGAGAAACACGTTATCTGGTGTTTTGACCACTCCACAGTGCGTTTGATATGTAGAGACGCCGATAACTTGGTTTTCGTGGGGTTTCCAGCTGAAATATGCATTTTCTGCGATAATCTTGGTGTTTCATCTATGAGAAGTATGCAGAATCATCGAGAACGCTCTTTTCGAGCTAGCTAATGCGAGAAACACGTTTTCTGGTGTTTTCACCACGCCACAGTGCGTTTGATATGCAGAACAGTAGATATCTTGGTTTTCGTGGGGTTTCAAGCTGAGATATGCATTTTCTGCGTTAATCTTGGTGTGACTTCTGTTAGAAGTATGCAGAATCATCGAGATCGCACTTTTCGAGCTATTTAATGCGAGAATCACGTTATCTGGTGTTTTCTCCACTCCACAGTTGGTTTGATATGCAGAACCGGCGATATTTTGGTTTTCGTCGGGTTTCAAGCTGAGATATGCATTTTCTACGATAATCTAGGTGAAACATCTGTCCGAAGTATGCAGAAACATCGAGAGCGCTCTTTACGAGCTATTTAATGCGAGAAACACGTTTTCTGGGGTTTTCACCACTCCACAGTTAGTTGGATATGCAGAACCGGATATATCTTGGTTTTCGTGGCGTTTCAAGCTGAGATATGCATATCCTGCGATTATCTTGGTGAGACTTCTGTCCGAAGTAAGCTGAATCATCGAGATCGCTCTTTTCGAGCTAGTTAGTGCGAGAAACACGTTTTCTGGTGTTTTCACCACGCCACAGTGCGTTTGATATGCAGAACAGTAGATATCTTGGTTTTCGTGGGGTTTCCAGCAGAGATATGCATTTTCTGCGTTAATCTTGGTGTGACTTCTGTTAGAAGTATGCAGAATCATCGAGATCGCACTTTTCGAGCTATTTAATGCGAGAAACACGTTTTCTGGGGTTTTCACCACTCCACAGTTAGTTGGATATGCAGAACCGGCGATATTTTGGTTTTCGTCGGGTTTCAAGCTGAGATATGCATTTTCTACGATAATCTTGGTGAAACATGTGTCCGAAGTATGCAGAGACATCGAGAGCGCACTTTTCGAGCTATTTAATGCGAGAAACTCGTTTTCTGGGGTTTTCACCACTCCACAGTGCGTTTGATATGCAGAACAGTAGATATCTTGGTTTTCGTGGGGTTTCAAGCTGAGATATGCATTTTCTGCGATAATCTTGTTGAGCATTCTGTCCGAAGTAAGCAGAATCATCGAAATCGCTCGTTTCGAGATATTTAATGCGAGAAACACGTTATCTGGTGTTTTCACCACTCCACAGTGCTTATGTTATGCAGAACCGACGATATCTTGGTTTTCGTGGGGTTTCAAGCTCAGATATGCATTTTCTGCGATAATCTTGGTGAGATTTCTGTCCGAAGTATGCAGAGTCATCGAGATCGTACTTTTCGAGCTATTTAATGCGAGAAACACGTTTTCTGGGGTTTTCACCACTCCACAGTTCGTTGGATATGCAGAACTGGAGATATCTTGGTTTTCGTGGGGTTTCTAGTACAGATATGCATTTTCTGCGATAATCATGGTGAGACTTCTGTCCGAAGTATGCTTAATCATCGAGATCGCACTTTTCGAGCTATTTAATGCGAGAAACACGTTATCTGGTGTTTTCACCACTCCACAGTGCTTCTGACATGCAGAACCGGCGATATCGTGGTTTTTGTGGGGTTTCAAGCTGAGTTATGCATTTTTTATGATAAGCTTGGTGAGACATCTGTCCGAAGTATGCAGAAACATCGAGAGCGCTCTTTTCGAGCTATTTAATGCGAGAAACTCGATTTCTGGGGTTTTCACCACACCACAGTGCGTTGGATATGAAGAACCGGAGATATTTTGGTTTTCTTCGGGTTTCAAGCTGAGATATGCATTTCCTACGATAAGCTTGGTGAGACATCTGTCCGAAGTGAGCAGAAACATCGAGAGCGCTCTATTCGAGCTATTTAATGCGAGAAACTCGTTTTCTGGGGTTTTCACCACTCCACAGTTCGTTGGATATGCAGAACCGGAGATATCTTGGTTTTCGTAGGTTTTCAAGCTGAGATATGCATTTTCTGCGATAATCTTGGTGAGACTTCTGTCCGAAGTATGCAGAATCATCGAGATCGCTCTTTTCGAGCTATTTAATGCGAGAAACAAGTTATCTGGTGTTTTCTCCACTCCACAGTGCGTTTGATATGCAGAACCTGCGATATCTTGGTTTTGGTGGGGTTTCAAGCTCAGATATGCATTTTCTGCGATAATCTTGGTGAGACTTCTGTCCGAAGAATGCAGAATCATCGAGATCGCACTTTTCGAGCTATTTAATGCGAGAAACACGTTATCTGGTGTTTTCACCACTCCACAGTGCGTTTGATATGCAGAACCGGCGATATCTTGGTATTTGTGGGGTTTCAAGCTGAGTTATGCATTTTTTACGATAATCTTGGTGAGACATCTGTCCGAAGTATGCTTTATCATCGAGATCGCTCTATTCGAGCTATTTAATGCGAGAAACACGTTATCTGGTGTTTTCAGCACTCCACAGTGCGTTTGATACGCAGAACCAGCGATATCCTGGTTTTCGTGGGGATTCAAGCTGAGATATGCAAATTCTGCGATAATCTTTGTGAGACCTCTGTCCGAAGTATGCTTAATCATCGAGATCGCTCGTTTCGAGTTATTTAATTCGAGAAACACGTTATCTGGTGTTTTCACCACTCCACAGTGCGTATGTTATGCAGAACCGGAAAATATCTTGGTTTCGGTCGGGTTTCAAGCTGAGATATGCATTTTCTACGATAATCCTGGTGAGACTTCTGTCAGAAGTATGCAGAATCTTCGAGATCGCACTTTACGAGCTATTTAATACACGAAACACGTTTTCTGGTGTTTTCACCACTCCACAGTACGTTTGACATGCAGAACCGGAAAATATCTTGGTTTCGGTCGGGTTTCAAGCTGAGATATGCATTTTCTACGATAATCCTGGTGAGACTTCTGTCAGAAGTATGCAGAATCTTCGAGATTGCACTTTTCGAGCTATTTAATGCAAGAAACACGTTATCTGGGGTTTTCACCACTCCACAGTTCGTTGGATATGCAGAACAGGAGATATCTTGGTTTTCGTGGGGTTTCTAGCAGAGATATGCATTTTCTGCGATAATCATGGTGAGACTTCTGTTAGAAGTATGCAGAATCTTCGAGAACGCTCGTTTCGAGCTACTTAATACACGAAACACGTTTTCTGGTGTTTTCACCACTCCACAGTACGTTTGACATGCAGAACCGGAAAATATCTTGGTTTCGGTCGGGTTTCAAGCTGAGATATGCATTTTCTACGATAATCCTGGTGAGACTTCTGTCAGAAGTATGCAGAATCTTCGAGATCGCACTTTTCGAGCTATTTAATGCGAGAAACACGTTATCCGGTGTTTTCACAACTCCACAGTGCGTTTGATATGCAGAACAGTAGATATCTTGGTTTTCGTGGGGTTTCAAGCTGAGATATGCATTTTTTACGATAATCTTGTTGAGACTTCTGTCCGAAGTATGCAGAATCATCGAGAACGCTCTTTTCGAGCTAGCTAATGCGAGAAACAAGTTTTCTGGTGTTTTCACCACGCCACAGTGCGTTTGATATGCAGAACAGTAGATATCTTGGTTTTCGTGGGGTTTCAAGCTGAGATATGCATTTTCTGCGAAAAGCTTGGTGAAACATCTGTCCGAAGTATGCAGAAACATTGAGAGCGCTCTTTTCGAGCTATTTAATGCGAGAAACACGTTTTCTGGGGTTTTCACCACTCCACAGTTAGTTGGATATGCAGAACCGGAGATATCTTGGTTTTCGTGGCGTTTCAAGCTGAGATATGCATATCCTGCGATAATCTTGGTGAGACTTCTGTCCGAAGTATGCTGAATCATCTAGATCGCTCTTTTCGAGCTATTTAATGCGAGAAACACGTTATCTGGTGTTTTCACCACTCCACAGTGCGTTTGATATGCAGAACAGTAGATATCTTGGTTTTCGTGGGGTTTCAAGCAGAGATATGCATTTTCTGTGATAATGTTGGTGAGACTTCTGTCCGAAGTGTGAAGAATTATCGAGGTCGCTCTATTCGAGCTATTTAATGCGAGAAACACGTTTTCTGGGGTTTTCAACACTCCACAGTTAGTTGGATATGCAGAACTGGAGATATCTTGGTTTTCGTGGGGTTTCTAGTACAGATATGCATTTTCTGCGATAATCTTGGTGGGTCTTTTGTCAGAAGTATGCAGAATCATCTAGATCGCTCTTTTCGAGCTACTTAATGCACGAAACACGTTTTCTGGTGTTTTCACCACTCCACAGTACGTTTGACATGCAGAACCGGAGATATCTTGGTTTCGGTCGGGTTTCAAGCTGAGATATGCATTTTCTACGATAATCTTGGTGAAACATCTGTCCGAAGTATGCAGAAACATCGAGAGCGCTCTTTTCGAGCTATTTAATGCGAGAAACTCGTTTTCTGGGGTTTTCACCACTCCACAGTTCGTTGGATATGCAGAACCGGAGATATCTTGGTTTTCGTGGGGTTTCAAGCTGAGATATGCATTTCCTGCGATAATCTTGGTGAGACTTCTGTCCGATGTATGCTGAATCATCGAGATCGCTCTTTTCGAGCTATTTAATGCGAGAAACACGTTCTCTGGTTGTTTTCACCACTCCACAGTGCGTTTGATATGCAGAACAGGCGATATCTTGATTTTGGTGGTGTTTCCAGCTGATATATGCATTTTCTGCGATAATCTTGGTGGGTCTTTTGTCAGAAGTATGCAGAATCATCTAGATCGCTCTTTTCGAGCTACTTAATGCACGAATCTCGTTTTCTGGTGTTTTCACCACTCCACAGTACGATTGACATGCAGAACCGGCGATATTTTGGTTTTCGTCGGGTTTCAAGCTGAGATATGCATTTTCTACGATAAGCTTGGTGAAACATCTGTCAGAAGTATGCAGAATCTTCGAGAACGCTCGTTTCGAGCTACTTAATGCACGAAACACGTTTTCTGGTGTTTTCACCACTCCACGGTACGTTTGATGTGCAGAACCGGAGATAACTCGGTTTTCGTCGGGTTTCAAGCTGAGATATGCATTTTCTGCGATAATCTTGGTGGGTCTTTTGTCAGAAGTATGCAGAATCATCTAGATCGCTCTTTTCGAGCTACTTAATGCACGAAACACGTTTTCTGGTGTTTTCACCACTCCACAGTACGTTTGACATGCAGAACCGGAGATATCTTGGTTTCGGTCGGGTTTCAAGCTGAGATATGCATTTTCTACGATAATCTTGGTGAAACATCTGTCCGAAGTATGCAGAAACATCGAGAGCGCTCTTTTCGAGCTATTTAATGCGAGAAACTCGTTTTCTGGGGTTTTCACCACTCCACAGTTCGTTGGATATGCAGAACCGGAGATAACTCGGTTTCGGTCGGGTTTCAAGCTGAGATATGCATTTTCTGCGATAATCTTGGCGAGACTTCTGTCCGAAGTATGCTGAATCATCGAGATCGCTCTTTTCGAGCTAGTTAATGCGAGAAACACGTTCTGTGGTTGTTTTCACCACTCCACAGTGCGTTTGATATGCAGAACAGGCGATATCTTGATTTTCGTGGTGTTTCCAGCTGAGATATGCATTTTCTGCGATAATCTTGGTGGGTCTTTTGTCAGAAGTATGCAGAATCAACTAGATCGCTCTTTTCGAGCTACTTAATGCACGAAACACGTTTTCTGGTGTTTTCACCACTCCACAGTACGTTTGACATGCAGAACCGGAGATATCTTGGTTTCGGTCGGGTTTCAAGCTGAGATATGCATTTTCTACGATAATCCTGGTGAGACTTCTGTCAGAAGTGTGCAGAATCTTCGAGAACGCTCTTTTCGAGCTACTTAATGCGCGAAACACGTTTTCTGGTGTTTTCACCACTCCACAGTGCGTATGATATGCAGAACCGGCGATATCTTGGTTTTCGTGGGGTTTCAAGCTGAGATATGCATTTCCTGCGATAACCTTGGTGAGACTTCTGTCCGAAGTATGCTGAATCATCGAGATCGCTCTTTTCGAGCTACTTAATGCACGAAACACGTTTTCTGGTGTTTACACCACTCCACAGTACGATTGACATGCAGAACCGGCGATATTTTGGTTTTCGTCGGGTTTCAAGCTGAGATATGCATTTCCTGCGATAATCTTGGTGAAACATCTGTCCGAAGTATGCAGAAACATCGAGAGCGCTCTTTTCGAGCTATTTAATGCAAGAAACTCGTTTTCTGGGGTTTTCACCACTCCACAGTTCGCGGGATATGCAGAACCGGAGATATCTTGGTTTTCGTGGGGTTTCAAGCTGAGATATGCATTTCCTGCGATAATCTTGGTGAGACTTCTGTCCGAAGTATGCTGAATCATCGAGATCGCTCTTTTCGAGCTATTTAATGCGAGAAACACGTTATCTGGTGTTTTCACCACTCCACAGTGCGTATGATATGCAGAACCGGCGATATCTTGGTTTTCGTGGGGTTTCAAGCTGAGATATGCATTTTCTGCGATAATCTTGGTGGGTCTTTTGTCAGAAGTATGCAGAATCATCCAGATCGCTCTTTTCGAGCTACTTAATGCACGAAACACGTTTTCTGGTGTTTTCACCACTCCACAGTACGTTTGACATGCAGAACCGGAGATATCTTGGTTTCGGTCGGGTTTCAAGCTGAGATATGCATTTTCTACGATAATCCTGGTGAGACTTCTGTCAGAAGTGTGCAGAATCTTCGAGAATGCTCTTTTCGAGCTACTTAATGCGCGAAACACGTTTTCTGGTGTTTTCACCACTCCACGGTACGTTTGATGTGCAGAACCGGAGATAACTCGGTTTTCGTCGGGTTTCAAGCTGAGATATGCATTTTCTGCGATAATCTTGGCGAGACTTCTGTCCGAAGTATGCTGAATCATCGAGATCGCTCTTTTCGAGCTAGTTAATGCGAGAAACTCGTTTTCTGGGGTTTTCACCACTCCACAGTTCGTTTGATATGCAGAACCGGCGATATCTTGGTTTTCGTGGGGTTTCAAGCTGAGATATGCATTTTCTGCGATAATCTTGTTGAGACTTCTGTCCGAAGTATGCAGAATCATCGAGATCGCTCGTTTCGAGCTGCTTAATGCGCGAAACACGTTTTCTGGTGTTTTCACCACTCCACAGTGCGTTTGATATCCAGAACCGGCGACATCTTGGTTTTCGTCGGGTTTCAAGCTGAGATATGCATTTTCTACGATAAGCTTGGTGAGACTTCTGTCCGAAGTATGCAGAAACGTCGAGAGCGCTCTTTTCGAGCTATTTAATGTGAGAAACACGTTATCTGGTGTTTTCACCACTCTACAGTGCGTTTGATATGCAGAACCGACGATATCTTGGTTTTCGTGGGGTTTCAAGCTGAGATATGCATTTTCTGCGATAATCTTGTTGAGACTTCTGTACGAAGTATGCAGAATCATCGAGATCGCTCGTTTCGAGCTATTTAATGCGAGAAACACGTTATCTGGTGTTTTCACCACTCCACGGTACGTTTGATGTGCAGAACCGGAGATAGATCGGTTTTCGTCGGGTTTCAAGCTGAGATATGCATTTTCTACGATAATCTTGGTGAGACTTCTGTCAGAAGTATGCAGGATCTTCGAGAACGCTCTTTTCGAGCTACTTAATGCGAGAAACACGTTTTCTGGTGTTTTTACCACTCCACAGTGCGTTCGATATGCAGAACAGTAGAGATCTTGGTTTTCGTGGGGTTTCAAGCTGAGATATGCATTTTCTGCGATAAGCTGGTTGAGACTTCTGTCCGAAGCATGCAGAATCATCCAGATCGCTCGTTTCGAGCTATTTAATGCGAGAAACACGTTATCTGGTGTTTTCACCACTCCACAGTGCGTTGGATATGCAGACCCGGAGATATTTTGGTTTTCGTCGGGTTTCAAGCTGAGATATGCATTTTCTACGATAAGCTTGGTGAAACATCTGTCCGAAGTATGCAGAAACGTCGAGAGCTCTCTTTTCGAGCTATTTAATGCGAGAAACACGTTTTCTGGTGTTTTCACCACTCCACAGTGCGTTTGATATGCAGAACTGGCGATATCTTGGTTTTCGTGGGGTTTCAGGCTGAGATATGCATTTTCTGCGATAATCTTGGTGAGACTTCTGTCCGAAGTATGCTGAATCATCGAGATCGCTCTATTCGAGCCAGTTAGTGCGAGAAACACGTTATCTGGTGTTTTCACCACTCCACAGTGCGTTGGATATGCAGAACCGGAGATATTTTGGTTTTCGTCGGGTTTCAAGCAGAGATATGCATTTTCTGCGATAATCTTGGTGAGACTTCTGTGCGAAGTATGCTGAATCATCGAGATCGCTCTTTTCGAGCTAGTTAGTGCGAGAAACACGTTATCTGGTGTTTTCACCACTCCACAGTGCGTTTGATATGCAGAACAGTAGATATCTTGGTTTTCGTGGGGTTTCAAGCTGAGATATGCATTTTCTGCGATAATCATGTTGAGACTTCTGTCAGAAGTATGCAGAATCATCGAGATCGCTCGTTTCGAGCTGCTTAATGCGCGAAACACGTTTTCTGGTGTTTTCACCACTCCACAGTGCGTTTGATATGCAGAACCGGCGACATCTTGGTTTTCGTGGGGTTTCCAGCTGAGATATGCATTTTCTGCGATAATCTTGTTGAGACTTCTGTCCGAAGTATGCAGAAACGTCGAGAGCGCTCTTTTCGAGCTATTTAATGCGAGAAACACGTTATCTGGTGTTTTCACCACTCCACAGTGCGTTTGATATGCAGAACCGGCGATATCTTGGTTTTCGTGGGGTTTCAAGCTGAGATATGCATTTTCTGCGATAATCTTGGTGAGTCTTCTGTCCGAAGTATGCTGAATCATCGAGATCGCTCTTTTCGAGCTAGTTAGTGCGAGAAACACGTTAGCTGGTGTTTTCACCACTCCACAGTGCGTTTGATATGCAGAACAGTAGATATCTTGGTTTTCGTGGGGTTTCAAGCTGAGATATGCATTTTCTGCGATAATCTTGTTGAGACTTCTGTACGAAGTATGCTGAATCATCGAGATCGCTCGTTTCGAGCTATTTAATGGGAGAAACACGTTATCTGGTGTTTTCACCATTCCACAGTATGTTGGATATGCAGAACCGGAGATATTTTGGTTTTCGTCGGGTTTCAAGTTGAGATATGCATTTTCTACGATAAGCTTGGTGAAACATCTGTCCGAAGTATGCAGAAACATCGAGATCGCTCTTTTCGACCTATTTAATGCGAGAAACACGTTTTCTGGGGTTTTCACCACTCCACAGTTCGTTGGATATGCAGAACAGTAGATATCTTGGTTTTCGTGGGGTTTCAAGCAGAGATATGCATTTTCTGCGATAATCTTGGTGAGACTACTGTTAGAAGTATGCAGAATCATCGAGATCGCGCTTTTCGAGCTATTTAATGCGAGAAACACGGTATCTGGTGTTTTCACCACTCCACAGTGCGTTTGACATGCACAACAGTAGATATCTTGGTTTTCGTGGGGTTTCAAGCTGAGATATGCATTTTCTGCGATAATTTTGGTGAGACTTCTGTCCGAAGTATGGAGAATCATCGAGATCGCTCGTTTCGAGCTATTCAATGCGAGAAACGCGTTATTTGGTGTTTTCACCACTCCACAGTGCGTTTGAAATGCAGAAACGGCGATAACTTGGTTTTCGTGGGGTTTCAAGCAGAGATATGCATTTTCTGCGATAATCTTGGTGAGACTTCTGTCCGAAGTATGCTGAATCATCGAGATCGCTCTATTCGAGCGATTTAATGCGAGAAACACGTTTTCTGGGGTGTTCACCACTCCACAGTGCGTTTGATATGCTGAACACAGCGATATCTTGGTTTTCGTGGGGTTTCAAGCTGAGATATGCATTTTCTGCGATAATCTTGGTGAGACTTCTGTCCGAAGTATGCAGAATCATCGAGATCGCTCGTTTCGAGCTATTTAATGCGAGAAACACGTTATCTGGATTTTTCACCACTCCACAGTGCGTTTGATATGCAGAACAGTAGATATCTCGGTTTTCGTGGGGTTTCAAGCTGAGATATGCATTTTCTGCGATAATCTTGTTGAGACTTCTGTCCGAAGTATGCAGAATCATCGAGATCGCTTGTTTCGAGCTATTTAATGCGAGAAACACGTTATCTGGTGTTTTCACCACTCCACAGTGCGTTGGATATGCAGAACCGGAGATATTTTGGTTTTCGTCGGGTTTCAAGCTGAGATATGCATTTTCTACGATAAGCTTGGTGAGATTTCTGTCCGAAGTATGCTGAAACTTCGAGATCGCTCTTTTCGAGCTATTTAATGCGAAAAAACAAGTTTTCTGGTGTTTTCAACATTCCACAGTGCGTTTGATATGCAGAACCGTCGATATCTTGATTTTCGTGGTGTTTCCAGCTGAGATATGCATTTTCTGCGATAATCTTGGTGAGTGTTCTCTCAGAAGTATGCAGAACCATCGAGAATATTCTTTTCGAGCTATTTAATGCGAGAAGCACGTTATCTGGTGTTTTCACCACACCACAGTGCGTTTGATATGTAGAGCCGCCGATAACTTGGTTTTCGTGGGGTTTCCAGCTGAGATATGCATTTTCTGCGATAATCTTGGTGTTTCATCTATGAGATGTATGCAGAATCATCGAGAACGCTCATTTCGAGCTAGTTAATGCGAGAAACACGGTTTCTCGTGTTTTCACCACTCCACAGTGCGTCTGATATGCAGAACCGGCGATATCTTGATTTTCGTGGTGTTTCCAGCTGAGATATGCATTTTCTGCGATAATCTTGGTGAGACTTCAGTCAGAAGTATGCAGAATCATCTAGATCGCTCGTTTCGAGCTATTTAATGCGAAAAAACAAGTTTTCTGGTGTTTTCAACATTCCACAGTGCGTTTGATATGCAGAACCGGCGATATCTTGATTTTCGTGGTGTTTCCAGCTGAGATATGCATTTTCTGCGATAATCTTGGTGAGTGTTCTCTCAGAAGTATGCAGAACCATCGAGATTATTCTTTTCGAGCTATTTAATGCTAGAAGCACGTTATCTGGTGTTTTCACCACACCATAGTGCGTTTGATATGCAGAACCGGCGACATCTTGGTTTTCGTCGGGCTTCAAGCTGAGATATGCATTTTCAGCGATAATATTGGTGAGACTTCAATCAGAAGTATGCAGAATCATCTAGATCGCTCGTTTCGAGCTATTTAATGCGAGAAACACGTTATCTGGTGTTTTGACCACTCCACAGTGCGTTTGATATGTAGAGCCGCCGATAACTAGGTTTTCGTGGCGTTTCCAGCTGAAATATGCATTTTCTGCGATAATCTTGGTGTTTTATCTATGCGAAGTATGCAGAATCATCGAGAACGCTCTTTTCGAGCTAGTTAATGCGAGAAACACGTTTTCTGGTGTTTTCACCACTCCACAGTGCGTCTGATATGCCGAAGCTGCGATATCTTCGTTTTCGTGGGGTTTCCAGCTGAGATATGCATTTTCTACGATAATCTTGGATATTCTTCTGTGAGATGTTTGCAGAATCACAGAAATCGATCTATTCGAGCTATTTAATGCGAGAAACACGTTATCTGGTTGTTTTCACCACTCCACAGTGCGTTTGATATGCAGAACCGGCGACATCGTGGTTTTCGTCGGGTTTCAAGCTGAGATATGCATTTTCTGCGATAATATTGGTGTTTCATCTATGAGAAGTATGCAGAATCATCGAGAACTCTCTTTTTGAGCTACTTAATGCGAAAAAACAAGTTTTCTGGTGTTTTGACCACTCCACAGTGCGTTTGATATGTAGAGCCGCCGATAACTTGGTTTTCGTGGGGTTTCCAGCTGAAATATGCATTTTCTGCGATAATCTTTGTGTTTCATCTATGAGAAATATGCAGAATCATCCAGAACGCTCTTTTCGTGCTAGTTAATGCGAGTAACACGTTTTCTGGCGTTTTCACCACTCCACGGTGCGTCTGTTATGCAGAATCGCCGACATCGTCGTTTTTGTCGGGTTTCAAGCTGTGATATGCATTTTCTGCGATTATATTGGTGAGACTTCAGTCAGAAGTATGCTGAATCATCTAGATCGCTCGTCTCGAGCTAGTTAATGCGAGCAACACGTTTTCTGGTGTTTTCACCACTCCACAGTGCGTCTGATATGCAGAACCGACGATATCTTGGTTTTCGTGGGGTGTCCAGCTGAGATATGCATTTTCTGCGATAATCTTGGCGAGTCTTCTGTCAGAAGTATGCAGAATCACCGAGATCGCTCTATTCGAGCTATTTAATGCGAGAAACACGTTATTTGGTGTTTTGACCACTCCACAGTGCGTTTGATATGTAGAGCCGCCGATAACTTGATTTTCGTGGAGTTTCCAGCTAAGATATGCATTTTCTGCGATAATCTTGGTGAGACTTCAGTCAGAAGTATGCAGAATCATCTAGATCGCTCGTTTCGAGCTATTTAATGCGAAAAAACAAGTTTTCTGGTGTTTTCAACATTCCACAGTGCGTTTGATATGCAGAACCGGCGATATTTTGGATTTCTTCGGGTTTCAAGCTGAGATATGCATTTTCGTGCGATTATATTGGTGAGACTTCAGTCAGAAGTATGCAGAATCATCTAGATCGCTCGTCTCGAGCTAGTTAATGCGACAAACATGTTTTCTGGTGTTTTCACCACTCCACAGTGCGTCTGATATGCAGAACCGGCGATATCTTGGTTTTCGTGGGGTTTCCAGCTGAGATATGCATTTTCTGCGATAATCTTGGTGAGTCTTCTGTCAGAAGTATGCAGAATCATCGAGATCGCTCTATTCGAGCTATTTAATGCGAGAAACTCTGTTATCTGGTGTTTTGACCACTCCACAGTGCGTTTGATATGTAGAGCCGCCGATAACTTGGTTCTCGTGGGGTTTCCAGCTGCAATATGCATTTTCTGCGATAATATTGGTGTTTCATCTATGAGAAGTATGCAGAATCATCAAGAACTCTCTTTTCGAGCTATTTAATGCGAAAAGCAAGTTTTTGGTGTTTTGACCACTCCACAGTGCGTTTGATATGTAGAGCCGCCGATAACTTGGTTTTCGTGGGGTTTCCAGCTGAAATATGCATTTTCTGCGATAATCTTGGTGAGACTTCAGTCAGAAGTCTGCAGAATCATCTAGATCGCTCGTATAGAGATATTTAATGCAAAAAAACAAGTTTTCTGGTGTTTTCACCACTCCACAGTAAGTTTGATATGCAGAACCGGCGACATCGTCGTTTTTGTCGGGTTTCAAGCTGAGATATGCATTTTCTGCGATAATCTTGGTGAGTGTTCTGTCAGAAGTATGCAGAATCATCGAGATCGCTATTTTCGAGCTATTTAATGCGAAAAAACAAGTTTTCTGGTGTTTTTACCACTCCACAGTGCGTTTGATATGTAGAGCCGCCGATAACTTGGTTTTCGTGGGGTTTCCAGCTGAAATATGCATTTTCTGCGATAATATTGGTGTTTCATCTATGAGAAGTATGCAGAATCATCAAGAACTCTCTTTTCGAGCTATTTAATGCGAAAAGCAAGTTTTTGGTGTTTTGACCACTCCACAGTGCGTTTGATATGTAGAGCCGCCGATAACTTGGTTTTCGTGGGGTTTCCAGCTGAAATATGCATTTTCTGCGATAATCTTGGTGAGACTTCAGTCAGAAGTCTGCAGAATCATCTAGATCGCTCGTATAGAGATATTTAATGCAAAAAAACAAGTTTTCTGGTGTTTTCACCACTCCACAGTAAGTTTGATATGCAGAACCGGCGACATCGTCGTTTTTGTCGGGTTTCAAGCTGAGATATGCATTTTCTGCGATAATCTTGGTGAGTGTTCTGTCAGAAGTATGCAGAATCATCGAGATCGCTATTTTCGAGCTATTTAATGCGAAAAAACAAGTTTTCTGGTGTTTTTACCACTCCACAGTGCGTTTGATATGTAGAGCCGCCGATAACTTGGTTTTCGTGGGGTTTCCAGCTGAAATATGCATTTTCTGCGATAATATTGGTGTTTCATCTATGAGAAGTATGCAGAATCATCAAGAACTCTCTTTTCGAGCTATTTAATGCGAAAAGCAAGTTTTTGGTGTTTTGACCACTCCACAGTGCGTTTGATATGTAGAGCCGCCGATAACTTGGTTTTCGTGGGGTTTCCAGCTGAAATATGCATTTTCTGCGATAATATTGGTGAGACTTCTGTCCGAAGTATGCAGAATCATCGATATCGCTCTTTTCGAGCTATATAATGCGAGAAACACGTTATCTGGTGATTTGACCACTCCACAGGGCGTTTGATATGCAGAACCGGCGATAACTTGGTTTTCGTGGGGTTTCCAGCTGAGATATGCATTTTCTACGATAATATTTGTGAGACCTCTGTCAGAAGTATGCAGAATCTTCGAGAACGCTCTTTTCGAGCTACTTAATGCGAGAAACACGTTTTCTGCTGTTTTCACCACTCCACAGTACTTTAGATGTGCAGAACCGGAGATATCTTGGTTTTCGTGAGGTTTCAAGCTGAGATATGCATTTTCTGCGATAATCTTGGTGTTTCATTTATGAGAAGTATGCAGAATCATCCAGAACCCTCTTTTCGAGGTAGTTAATGCGAGTAACACGTTGTCTGGTGTTTTCACCACTCCACAGTGTGTCTGATATGGAGAACCGGCGATAACTTGGTTTTCGTGGGGTTTCCAGCTGAAATATGCATTTTCTGCGATAATATTGGTGAGACTTCTGTCCGAAGTATGCAGAGTCATCGAGATCGTACGTTTCGAGCTATTTAATGCGAGAAACACGTTATCTGGTGTTTTCACCACTCCACGGAACGTTTGATGTGCAGAACCGGACATAACTCGGTTTTCGTCGGGTTTCAAGCTGAGATATGCATTTTCTGCGATAATCTTGGTGAGTCATCTGTCAGAAGTATGCAGAATCATCTAGATCGCTCGTTTCGAGGTATTTAATGCGAAAAAACCAGTTTTCTGGGGTTTTGACCATACCACAGTGCGTTTGATATGCAGAAATTGCGAAATCTTGGTTTTCGTCGGTTTTCATGCTGAGGTATGCATTTTCTGCGATAATCTTGATGCGACTTCTGTCAGAAGTATGCAGAATCATCGATATCGCTCTTTTCGAGCTATTTAATGCGAGAAACACGTTATCTGGTGTATTGACCACTCCACACTGTGTTTGATATGCAGAACCGGCAATATCTTGATTTTCGTGGTGTTTCCAGCTGAGATATGCATTTTCTGCGATAATCTTGGTGAGTCTTCTGTCCGAAGTATGCAGAATCATCGATATCGCTCTTTTCGAGCTATTTAATGCGAGAAACACGTTATCTGGTGTATTGACCACTCCACAGTGCGTTTGATATGCAGAACCGGCGATATCTTGATTTTCGTGGTGTTTCCAGCAGAGATATGCATTTTCTTGCGATAATCTTGGTGAGTCATCTGTCAGAAGTATGCAGAATCATCTAGATCACTCTTTTCGAGCTATTTAATGCGAGAAACACGTTTTCTGGTGTATTCACCACCCCACAGTGCGTTTGATATGCAGAACCGGCGATATCTAGGTTTTCGTAGGGTTTCCAGCTGAGATATGCATTTTCTGCGATAATCTTGGTGAGTCTTCTGTCAGAAGTATGCAGAATCATGTAGATCGCTCTTTTCGAGCTATTTATTGCGAGAAACACGTTTTCTGGTTTTTTCTTCACCCCACAGTGCGTTTGATATGCAGAACCGGCGACATCTTGATTTTCGTGATGTTTCTAGCTGAGATATGCATTTTCTGCGATAATATTGGTGTTTCATCTATGATAAGTATGCAGAATCATCAAGAACGCTCTTTTCGAGCTAGTTAATGCGAGAAACACGTTTTCTGGTGTTTTCAAAACTCCACAGTGCGTCTGATATGGAGAACCGGCGATATCTTGGTTTTCGTAGGGTTTCCAACTGAGATATGCATTTTCAGCGATAATCTTGGTGAGTCATCTGTCAGAAGTATGCAGAATCATCTAGATCGCTCGTTTCGAGGTATTTAATGCGAAAAAACCAGTTTTCTGGGGTTTTGACCATACCACAGTGCGTTTGATATGCAGAAATTGCGAAATCTTGGTTTTCGTCAGTTTTCATGCTGAGGTATGCATTTTCTGCGATAATCTTGGTGCGACTTCTGTCAGAAGTATGCAGAATCATCGATATCGCTCTTTTCGAGCTATTTAATGCGAGAAACACGTTATCTGGTGTATTGACCACTCCACACTGTGTTTGATATGCAGAACCGGCAATATCTTGATTTTCGTGGTGTTTCCAGCTGAGATATGCATTTTCTGCGATAATCTTGGTGAGTCTTCTGTCCGAAGTATGCTTTATCATCGATATCGCTCTTTTCGAGCTATTTAATGCGAGAAACACGTTTTCTGGTGTATTCACCACCCCACAGTGCGTTTGATATGCAGAACCGGCGACATCGTGGTTTTCGTCGGGTTTCAAGCTGAGATATGCATTTTCTGCGAAACTCTTGGTGTTTCTTCAGTGAGAAATATGCAGAATCGCCGAGATCGCTGGTTTAGTGCCATTTAATGCGAAAAAACACGTTTTCTGCTGTTTCCACCACTTCGAAGTGCGTTTGATATGCTAAAACGGCGATATCTTGGTTTTCGTCGGGTTTCAAGCTGAGATATGCATTTTCTGCGAAACTCTTGGTGTTTCTTCGGTGAGAGGTATGCAGAATCGCCGAGATCGCTGGTTTAGTGCCATTTAATGCGAGAAACACGTTATCTGGTGTTTTTACCACTTCGCAGTGCGTTTGGTATGTAGAACCGGCGATATATTGGATTTCGTCGGGTTTCCAGCTGGATATGCATTTTCTGCGAAACTCTTGGTGTTTCTTCAGTGAGAAATATGCAGAATCGCCGAGATCGCTGGTTTAGTGCCATTTAATGCGAAAAAACCCGTTTTCTGGTGTTTTCACCACTCCACAGTGCGTTTGATATGCAGAACAGGCGATATCTTGATTTTCGTGGTGTTTCCAGCTGAGATATGCATTTCCTGCGATAATCTTGGTGAGACTTCTGTCCGAAGAATGCTGAATCATCTAGATCGCTCTTTTCGAGCTATCTAATGCGAGAAACACGTTTTCTGGGGTTTTCACCACTCCACAGTTCGTTGGATATGCAGAACCGGAGATATCTTGGTTTTCGTGGTGTTTCAAGCTGAGATATGCATTTCCTGCGATAATCTTGGTGAGACTTCAGTCAGAAGTATGCAGAATCATGTAGATCGCTCTTTTCGAGCTATCTAATGCGAGAAACACGGTTTCTGGGGTTTTCACCACTCCACAGTTCGTTGGATATGCAGAACCGGAGATATCTTGGTTTTCGTGGGGTTTCAAGCTGAGATATGCATTTCCTGCGATAATCTTGGTGCGACTTCAGTCAGAAGTATGCAGAATCATCTAGATCGCTCTTTTCGAGCTACTTAATGCGAGAAACACGTTATCTGGTGTTTTCACCACTCCACAGTGCGTTTGATATGCAGAACCAACGATATCTTGGTTTCGGTCGGGTTTCAAGCTGAGATATGCATTTTCTACTATAACCCTGGTGAGACTTCTGTCAGAAGTATGCAGAATCTTCGAGAACGCTCTTTTCGAGCTACTTAATGCGAGAAACACGTTATCTGGTGTTTTCACCACTCCACAGTGCGTTTGATATGCCGAAACTGCGATATCTTCGATTTCGTGGGGTTTCCAGCTGAGACATGCATTTGCTATGATAATCTTGGATATTCTTCTGTGAGAAGTTTGCAGAATAACAGAAATCGCTGCTTTCGTGCTATTTAATGCGAAAAACTCGTTTTCTGGTGTGTTCAGCACTCCACAGTGCGTTTGATATGCGGAAACTGCGATATCTTCGGTTTCATTGGGTTTCCAGTTGAGATATGCATTTTCTACGATGATCTTGGATATTCTTGTGTGAGACGTTTGCATAATCACAGAAATCGCTCTATTCGCGCTGTTTAATGCGAGAAACACGTTATCTGGTTGTTTTCACCACTCCACAGTGCGTTTGATGTGCAGAACCGGCGACATCTTGATTTTCGTGGGGATTCCAGCTGAAATATGCATTTTCTGCGATAATCTTGGTAAGACTTCAGTTAGAAGTATGCAGAATCATCTAAATCGCTCTTTTCGAGCTACTTAATGCACGAAACACGTTTTCTGGTGTCTTCACCACTCCACGGTACGTTTGATGTGCAGAACCGGAGATAACTCGGTTTTCGTCGGGTTTCAAGCTGAGATATGCATTTTCTACGATAATCTGTGCGAGACTTCTGTGAGAAGTATGCAGGATCTTCGAGAACGCTCTTTTCGTGCTATTTAATGCGAAAAACACGTTTTCTGGTGTTTTCAGCACGTCACAGTGCGTTTGATATGCGGAAACAGCGATATCTTCGATTTCGTGGGGTTTCCAGCTGAGACATGCATTTGCAATGATAATCTTGGATATTCTTCTGTGAGAAGTTTGCAGAATCACAGAAATCGCTGCTTTCGTGCTATTTAATGCGAAAAACTCGTTTTCTGGTGTGTTCAGCACTCCACAGTGCGTTTGATATGCGGAAACTGCGATATCTTCGGTTTCATTGGGTTTCCAGTTGAGATATGCATTTTCTACGGTAATCCAGGTGAGAATTCTGTCAGAAGTATGCAGAATCTTCGAGATCGCCCTTTTCGAGCTATTTA
>CATORF010000523.1:2500-15000 GCA_951804975.1 Anthophora plumipes
ACTTGGACGCGGTTCGACGTCACGGGATAAACGGATCCTCCTGAACACTACATTTCCCAGCGGCAGTACCGCGGGATTCAGTGCTGGGCTAATTCCTGTTCGCTCGCCGCTACTAAGGAAATCCTTGTTAGTTTCTTTTCCTCCGCTTAGTAATATGCTTAAATTTAGCGGGTAGTCTCGCTTACTCTGAGGTCGTCATTACGTATAACGATCACTTGCGTGACCGGTGTGCTCTTCGAAAGAGAAGAAATAGAACTTGAGAGAGAACAGCGAAAAAAAAAGGAAAACATCGAGAAAAGAACAAACACTCCACCACGCTATGGTCCATATTTACGCTCATATTCTCTTTCTCTTACAATGTCCTCTTTTCGAACTTCTCCTCTTCCTCACCGTAGGAAATGAGAATATATTTGCGAGGAGGTGCCGCCGCGCGGACGTCGAGAACACTCTGTAACTTCAAGGCAGGCGGGGATCAGTCTTTTGCTCTTCGCTCGAGAAACGGGGCTGGGTCGTGTTTCACTCGGAAACTCCCAAGAACACGCCGTTATAACACGATCGAAAGAGAAAAACTTGCACGTCCCGACGCAAAATCCTGAAGAGAGCAATAACACGACGGTACACACGAACGACAACTCTTCCTCTTCTTTATATCTCTCGTATATTCCAATGGGAATTACAGGAAGAAAAAGAAATTTCAAAAGGAAAGAAGAGCGAAAACTGAGCGAATGGAAAAGAACTCCGCATATGGTCGGAGAGTAGAGTTTTATGCGCCTCGCCAAAGTGCCCTTTTCCTCTGCCCATGTTCGAATCACGAGACTCTCTCGCAAGACAACCAAATACCGAATTTTAACGTCCGTCCTCTGTCTATGCGTTCTGGGACTGGACGATCGGCTTTGGTTGCGCGGTCCCGTGATCGGCAGTGAAGAAGACATGGGGCGACCAACGTCTAAGCTCTCCGGAGTTCCTTCGTGTCTGTCCCCTTTTCGCGTGTGAAGGTTGCATGCATCTCGCTTCTTTGCTCGAGCCACACCAAAGAGGAAAAAGAAATTATATTTGTCTCGTCCTCTGCAACAGGCCTCTTCCTTCCTACTGAAACACGCTCTCTCTGTGAGGCAAATTCAATAACACGCGCGTCTATGGGGACTGGGTTACCGAAACGTTGCTGCAACTCTTCCAAAAGGTGTGTGGATCCATCGAGAAAACCCGCGCGCTACCTTTCCCATGTTCGACGAACGTGGCTGGGTTTGGCGACAGACGACGAGCGGACTTGTTAACCGCAACGGTACACCTACTGCCTAAGTTCCCACACATCAGCGTTCGGAGAAAGATACCTCGCACGATGTTCCTCTCGTAGAGCACACAACACTCCAGGATAGTATTTGCCTTGCAACGACGACCCTTAAACATCCACCACGACGGTGTACATTGTTCTGCAGCAGAGAGTAGTGTTGTACAGTATTGTTGAAGAGACAGGAGAGGGAATGCAAAAAATTTCCTATATCCCTGGGGCCATTCCGAACAACGATCTGCAATACCCAACACCGCGTAGGTGCTAGACACACCACCGGGTAGGTGCACGACCATTCGGACGCACTCCATTTGAACAATCTCGATGTCTCCAATTCACTTCTCTCTAGACTGAGTTCAAAACTTCTCTCTTTCAGTCTAGCACGATGAAATCGTTTCAGACGACGTAGGGAGCGCGGTCCTTGCATACTCAAGATTGCGAACCATCAATATGAGCGTATTACGCGAAACGACCACAAGGAGACTGTATTACGACGGAGCGGTACACGGTGGGCGGTCGCATCGCGACGCACGCAAGCCACCAGCACGCAAGTCCGTACGATTTTATCGTTCCTGTGAAACGTTCGCATAATATTTTCGCAACATATGCGTAGAACACAAATCGAGGCATGCCCGCGGCAAACGCCGACGAACGCCCAACAATCGCTCGTACGCCACGTTCTCTCCAGCGGCTAGCTCCATATCACACACCCCGTTTACGCGCGCCCGACTCGGAACGTTCTTCAAGAACGTCGCGGCGGGGATATTCGCGAAAGGAATATGAAGAAATGGAGAGACAGGGAGATACGCGACGCAAGCAGTATATGGGTTACGTGAACGACCCTCAGCCAAGCGTGGTCCAGGAATTGTATCCGTGGACCGCAATGTGCGTTCGAAATGTCGATGTTCATGTGTCCTGCAGTTCACACGTTGACGCGCAATTAGCTGCGTTCTTCATCGACCCACGAGCCAAGTGATCCACCGTTCAGGGTAATCGTATTTGTTATAATTTTATATAAACTCAAGTACTTTTTCGGAATCACACTGGAAACCGAGACTCGAACACCTCCAACCAGCGCCACAGAAGGAGGTGTCGAGCGTCACCATTTCGTAACGGTAGAACCGTGTACGCATCGACCGAAGTCGACTAGGCGACACAAAAGTGTGTCCGAGACGAAATTCGCCGGCACGCGCAAGCAAGCACGTCACCAGCGACCAGGCGCAAAGAACATTTTCCAACATAAAAATTGAAAAAGAAACCATCGAAGGATTGAGGAGGAGGAAACGACGGGGATACCCCGATACAAAGAATCCTCGTTCGACCTCGCACCTTCGGAAGAGTATACGCAAAGAATGGCAGTGCCCGTACACGCACTCTGTGGCACTTGAACGCAATAGCCGTAGGCGAAATTCAACAGAAGCACGGAAGCTAATTAACGGCATAGACGATGGGTCTTTCTTCCCAAATAGCCGACGACGAAGACCAGAACAGCCTTGCCGCGGAATGGGAGTCCGACTATATCATCATCTTTTGCATGCGTATTGCTTTTGAAACTGGAGCAGCAAAAAAAAAAGAGCGTGCGAAGAACTTCGACGGACCCGCGGAGGCTTGATACGGCTTCGACCGGTCTTTCGTCCCAATAGCCGACGACGAAGGTTAAAACAACTTTGTCGCGGAACGGGTGTCCGACTCCGACGTCTTTGAAGCGCGCAAAGCAACCGTGTTCCTCCTACTGGCTAATGAGCAGGCGAAGAACTTCAACGGACCCGCGGAGGCTTGATACGGCTTCGACCGGCCTTTCGTCCCAATAGCCGACGACGAAGGTTAAAGCAACCATGCCGCGGAACGGGTGTCCGACTCCGACGTCTTTGAAGCGCGCAAAGCGACCATCAGTCCTCACTCCTCTCTCCTCCTACTGCTGCTGTTTAGAGTGCTGGTGAATTTCAACGGACGCGCGGAGGCTTGATACGGCTTCGACCGGTCTTTCGTCCCAGTAACCGACGACGAAGGTTAAAACAACCTTGTCGCGGAACGGGTGTCCGACTCCGACGTCTTTGAAGCGCGCAAAGCGACCGTGTTCCTCCTACTGCTAGTGAGCAGGCGAAGAACTTCAACGGACCCGCGGAGGCTTGATACGGCTTCGACCGGTCTTTCGTCCCAATAGCCGACGACGAAGGTTAAAACAACCTTGTCGCGGAACGGGTGTCCGACTCCGACGTCTTTGAAGCGCGCAAAGCGACCGTGTTCCTCCTACTGCTAGTGAGCAGGCGAAGAACTTCAACGGACCCGCGGAGGCTTGATACGGCTTCGACCGGTCTTTCGTCCCAATAGCCGACGACGAAGGTTAAAACAACCTTGTCGCGGAACGGGTGTCCGACTCCGACGTCTTTGAAGCGCGCAAAGCGACCGTGTTCCTCCTACTGCTAGTGAGCAGGCGAAGAACTTCAACGGACCCGCGGAGGCTTGATACGGCTTCGACCGGTCTTTCGTCCCAATAGCCGACGACGAAGGTTAAAACAACCTTGTCGCGGAACGGGTGTCCGACTCCGACGTCTTTGAAGCGCGCAAAGCGACCGTGTTCCTCCTACTGCTAGTGAGCAGGCGAAGAACTTCAACGGACCCGCGGAGGCTTGATACGGCTTCGACCGGTCTTTCGTCCCAATAGCCGACGACGAAGGTTAAAACAACCTTGTCGCGGAACGGGTGTCCGACTCCGACGTCTTTGAAGCGCGCAAAGCGACCGTGTTCCTCCTCTGCCTCTGAATATGTTCGAGATTATTTGCGTTCGATTGAGATTGCGATCGCAGGGCGAAACATTCCATAACTCCTTGCGTTCCATCTTCGTGGTTACCCGGTACTTCCGTCCCTTTAGGACACGCATTTCGGGGACCTGTCGAAACGCTGGAGGAGTACGATTACCACGGATCGCATTTGAATCGAAAGGTAGGTGCGTCGTCTCTTGGACACGGGGTAATTTTTTCTGGTTACGTTCACCAGTTTTGTTTTCTCTACCTAAAAGGTATGACAGAGTCGATGCATGTTTGTATCTCTTCCCGTTTGTCGCAAGAGAGAGACCTTCTCCCTCTTAGTGATTCTGTGATCTGGGCACGACTCTCTCTGTATTTCGGCGCTTGTTACGTGAGCCACGGGCTACGTTGGACGGGAGACCAGGCTCCGCACGTAAGCCATCGTGTGTGTTCCCGTGGCAGCACGATGCTAGTCAGTAGTAGTTTACGTTTTTAAAGAAAAAAAAACGCCACTAATACGATGACGAGGCATTCAGTTACCTTTATTTATAGTCTTGCGACTTTTCTTTAGTATGTGCCATGTTCGATTCCCCTGGGGGATAACGAAACACGGTTTTGGTTGAGAGTCATAGTTACGTTCTTACGCCACTAATACGATGGCGAGTCATTCAGCTACCTTTATTTATAGTCTTGCGACTTTTCTTTATTATGTGCCATGTTCGATTCCCCTGGGGGATAACGAAACACGGTTTTGGTTGAGAGTTATAGTTACACTTTTTCGATCATTGTATTCTTTATGTGACATATATTAATAATGATCCTTCCGCAGGTTCACCTACGGAAACCTTGTTACGACTTTTACTTCCTCTAAGTGATCAAGTTTGGTCATCTTCCCGGCAACATCGGCAATGCCTAGACATTTGCCGCGCACCAGTCCGAAGACCTCACTAAATCATTCAATCGGTAGTAGCGACGGGCGGTGTGTACAAAGGGCAGGGACGTAATCAACGCAAGCTTATGACTCACGCTTACTGGGAATTCCTCGTTCATGGGGAATAATTGCAAGCCCCAATCCCTAGCACGAAGGAGGTTCAACGGGTTACCCGGGTCTTTCGGCCAGGGAAAACACGCTGATTCCTTCAGTGTAGCGCGCGTGCGGCCCAGAACATCTAAGGGCATCACAGACCTGTTATTGCTCAATCTCGTGCGGCTAGAAGCCGCCTGTCCCTCTAAGAAGATTTGTTTGTACGTTGATAGTAAAAACCCACCGACCAAAGCCGGGGGCCTTCGAGATATCACAAGATACGTCTATTTAGCAGGCTAGAGTCTCGTTCGTTATCGGAATTAACCAGACAAATCGCTCCACCAACTAAGAACGGCCATGCACCACCACCCACCGAATCAAGAAAGAGCTATCAATCTGTCAATCCTTCCGGTGTCTGGGCCTGGTGAGGTTTCCCGTGTTGAGTCAAATTAAGCCGCAGGCTCCACTCCTGGTGGTGCCCTTCCGTCAATTCCTTTAAGTTTCAGCTTTGCAACCATACTTCCCCCGGAACCCAAAAGCTTTGGTTTCCCGGAAGCTGCCCGTCGAGTCATCGGAGGAACTTCGGCGGATCGCTAGCTGGCATCGTTTATGGTTAGAACTAGGGCGGTATCTGATCGCCTTCGAACCTCTAACTTTCGTTCTTGATTAATGAAAACATTTTTGGCAAATGCTTTCGCTTCTGTCCGTCTTGCGACGATCCAAGAATTTCACCTCTAACGTCGCAATACGAATGCCCCCATCTGTCCCTATTAATCATTACCTCGGAGTTCCGAAAACCAACAAAATAGAACCGAGGTCCTATTTCATTATTCCATGCACAGAATATTCAGGCGAAAGTAGCCTGCTTTAAGCACTCTAATTTGTTCAAAGTAAACGTACCGGCCCACCTCGACACTCAGTCAAGAGCACCGCGATAGGATACTGGTTGGACCGCCCCGTGAAGAGCTAAATCCACCGGTAGGACGTACCACATAATGCCAGTTAAACACCGCGAGCGGTGAACTGACACTGTGACACACAGATTCAACTACGAGCTTTTTAACCGCAACAACTTTAATATACGCTATTGGAGCTGGAATTACCGCGGCTGCTGGCACCAGACTTGCCCTCCAATTGGTCCTCGTTAAAGGATTTAAAATGTTCTCATTCCGATTACGGGGCCTCGGATGAGTCCCGTATCGTTATTTTTCGTCACTACCTCCCCGTGCCGGGAGTGGGTAATTTGCGCGCCTGCTGCCTTCCTTGGATGTGGTAGCCGTTTCTCAGGCTCCCTCTCCGGAATCGAACCCTGATTCCCCGTTACCCGTTACAACCATGGTAGGCGCAGAACCTACCATCGACAGTTGATAAGGCAGACATTTGAAAGATGCGTCGCCGGTACTGGAAGACCATGCGATCAGCACAAAGTTATTCAGAGTCACCAAAGCAAACGATGGACGAGCAGCGAACCACCCGCCACCGATTGGTTTTGATCTAATAAAAGCATTCCTTCCATCTCTGGAAGGAATTCTGGTTTGCATGTATTAGCTCTAGAATTACCACAGTTGTCCAAGTAAGTTTTGGTACAATCCAATGAACCATAACTGATTTAATGAGCCATTCGCGGTTTCACCTTAGTTCGGTATGTACTGAGACATGCATGGCTTAATCTTTGAGACAAGCATATGACTACTGGCAGGATCAACCAGGGAGTGAGATTGTCGTCACTCGAGAATTATATACAAAACAGCTTCCGTTCCAATTTTATGTGGACTTTGATATATATTTCATTTTTCGTCGTCGGGTCTCTCGGAGATCCGATCGACGATGCTCTCCCAATTTATATGTTCTGGCCTTTTACTCTGCGAGTAAGACCCTTTTCTCTTAGCGATCCCAACATTCGCTCTCAAAGTCCACTTCATATTTCTGACACCTCTTGATTTTCAATTCCCAAGTAACACTTTTCGTCTTTCTTAGAGTGTAAAATTAGCTATGTTATACGGTACACTCTTTCAATACTTTAAAATTATTCAAACCTTCCTCTCTTCGCTCAAGGCTACTCCACACGCATCGCGTGTTTACGCACCCTCGTACGTCTAAAGTGTTTGAAAAATATTCAACATTCCCCTTTATGTAAAAGAGTAGAATAAATTCTATCTCTGATACGGAGTGTTTACAATTCCTTTCGCTCGGAACAAGCCCCTTAATAATTAAAGGAGAGAGTAGATGCTCAGTCGTACAAGCACGCCGATAAAACGAACGTACAGGTCACCAACACCCCGGCAGGGTGCTCGCCACATATAGGCCATTCGGTCAAAGACACCGACCCGTGGCAATGCTGTGAAGAGAATTATCCAGGACGACGCAAGGAGATAGAACAGTCGAAAGAACTACAAGAGTCCTACCGAGGAGCGGTGACTGCTTCTCAACCGAGGTCATAGAATAGCCACACGCCCGCTCCGCTCCACGCCAAGCGCGTCGGATCGTCGTCTCTCTTATAGATACGAAACGAGCGGCCGGGCGGTCGGCGACGCCTGGGCTACGCCACGCGCACTTACCGTGCGAACTCGCTAAACGAGCGCGCCAACCGGAAGGCGCGTTGGAACTTAAACGATCAAAACACGCACCTCAAGAAAAAGGACGCAAAAAAAATTATACCAGGCCCTTCAGCAAGATTATAGCAAGCATACGAAAAAAAAAATTTTCAAAAATGTTAAAATTTTTTTTCGGCGCAGGTAAAAAATTTTTAAAAAAGGATGTATTTAAAAACAAACTGCAGACTAATGTGTAGAATGAACATACGCACCTACACGTATAAAACAAATTGTAAGTCCACCTGACGGTTTTCGAGAAAAACTCAAGAAACCGACCGCTTTCGGAGTTTCTCCGAGCGGCCGAGGCGAATTTTTCTAAGTCCCTGCGCGCCGTAGCCTGGCCGTACGTGCGACGCGTGTAACTTCGCCCGTTCGGATCGTTGTTGCGCCCGATCTACGGGTCGGATCGAGGAGACAGCTATATGGTTCGCTTCGCATTGCTACTGGCTACGTGATGAGCGTGAAACATTTTGCAAAATCGAAAATTTTTCGTTCGGTCCAGGTGGAAAATTTTCAAAAAAATTTTCGGACGGACGGGAACGTTAGATCATTGTGTGGGACGCCGAGACGGACACGTACGTGCAAAAAAAGTGTATGGTCGACCTGACGGTTTTCGAGAAAAACTCAAGAAACCGACCGCTTTCGGAGTTTCTCCGAGCGGCCGAGGCGAATTTTTCTAAGTCCCTGCGCGCCGTAGCCTGGCCGTACGTGCGACGCGTGTAACTTCGCCCGTTCGGATCGTTGTTGCGCCCGATCTACGGGTCGGATCGAGGAGACAGCTATATGGTTCGCTTCGCATTGCTACTGGCTACGTGATGAGCGTGAAACATTTTGCAAAATCGAAAATTTTTCGTTCGGTCCAGGTGGAAAATTTTCAAAAAAATTTTCGGACGGACGGGAACGTTAGATCATTGTGTGGGACGCCGAGACGGACACGTACGTGCAAAAAAAGTGTATGGTCGACCTGACGGTTTTCGAGAAAAACTCAAGAAACCGACCGCTTTCGGAGTTTCTCCGAGCGGCCGAGGCGAATTTTTCTAAGTCCCTGCGCGCCGTAGCCTGGCCGTACGTGCGACGCGTGTAACTTCGCCCGTTCGGATCGTTGTTGCGCCCGATCTACGGGTCGGATCGAGGAGACAGCTATATGGTTCGCTTCGCATTGCTACTGGCTACGTGATGAGCGTGAAACATTTTGCAAAATCGAAAATTTTTCGTTCGGTCCAGGTGGAAAATTTTCAAAAAAATTTTCGGACGGACGGGAACGTTAGATCATTGTGTGGGACGCCGAGACGGACACGTACGTGCAAAAAAAGTGTATGGTCGACCTGACGGTTTTCGAGAAAAACTCAAGAAACCGACCGCTTTCGGAGTTTCTCCGAGCGGCCGAGGCGAATTTTTCTAAGTCCCTGCGCGCCGTAGCCTGGCCGTACGTGCGACGCGTGTAACTTCGCCCGTTCGGATCGTTGTTGCGCCCGATCTACGGGTCGGATCGAGGAGACAGCTATATGGTTCGCTTCGCATTGCTACTGGCTACGTGATGAGCGTGAAACATTTTGCAAAATCGAAAATTTTTCGTTCGGTCCAGGTGGAAAATTTTCAAAAAAATTTTCGGACGGACGGGAACGTTAGATCATTGTGTGGGACGCCGAGACGGACACGTACGTGCAAAAAAAGTGTATGGTCGACCTGACGGTTTTCGAGAAAAACTCAAGAAACCGACCGCTTTCGGAGTTTCTCCGAGCGGCCGAGGCGAATTTTTCTAAGTCCCTGCGCGCCGTAGCCTGGCCGTACGTGCGACGCGTGTAACTTCGCCCGTTCGGATCGTTGTTGCGCCCGATCTACGGGTCGGATCGAGGAGACAGCTATATGGTTCGCTTCGCATTGCTACTGGCTACGTGATGAGCGTGAAACATTTTGCAAAATCGAAAATTTTTCGTTCGGTCCAGGTGGAAAATTTTCAAAAAAATTTTCGGACGGACGGGAACGTTAGATCATTGTGTGGGACGCCGAGACGGACACGTACGTGCAAAAAAAGTGTATGGTCGACCTGACGGTTTTCGAGAAAAACTCAAGAAACCGACCGCTTTCGGAGTTTCTCCGAGCGGCCGAGGCGAATTTTTCTAAGTCCCTGCGCGCCGTAGCCTGGCCGTACGTGCGACGCGTGTAACTTCGCCCGTTCGGATCGTTGTTGCGCCCGATCTACGGGTCGGATCGAGGAGACAGCTATATGGTTCGCTTCGCATTGCTACTGGCTACGTGATGAGCGTGAAACATTTTGCAAAATCGAAAATTTTTCGTTCGGTCCAGGTGGAAAATTTTCAAAAAAATTTTCGGACGGACGGGAACGTTAGATCATTGTGTGGGACGCCGAGACGGACACGTACGTGCAAAAAAAGTGTATGGTCGACCTGACGGTTTTCGAGAAAAACTCAAGAAACCGACCGCTTTCGGAGTTTCTCCGAGCGGCCGAGGCGAATTTTTCTAAGTCCCTGCGCGCCGTAGCCTGGCCGTACGTGCGACGCGTGTAACTTCGCCCGTTCGGATCGTTGTTGCGCCCGATCTACGGGTCGGATCGAGGAGACAGCTGTATGGTTCGCTTCGCATTGCTACTGGCTACGTGATGAGCGTGAAACATTTTGCAAAATCGAAAATTTTTCGTTCGGTCCAGGTGGAAAATTTTCAAAAAAATTTTCGGACGGACGGGAACGTTAGATCATTGTGTGGGACGCCGAGACGGACACGTACGTGCAAAAAAAGTGTATGGTCGACCTGACGGTTTTCGAGAAAAACTCAAGAAACCGACCGCTTTCGGAGTTTCTCCGAGCGGCCGAGGCGAATTTTTCTAAGTCCCTGCGCGCCGTAGCCTGGCCGTACGTGCGACGCGTGTAACTTCGCCCGTTCGGATCGTTGTTGCGCCCGATCTACGGGTCGGATCGAGGAGACAGCTATATGGTTCGCTTCGCATTGCTACTGGCTACGTGATGAGCGTGAAACATTTTGCAAAATCGAAAATTTTTCGTTCGGTCCAGGTGGAAAATTTTCAAAAAAATTTTCGGACGGACGGGAACGTTAGATCATTGTGTGGGACGCCGAGACGGACACGTACGTGCAAAAAAAGTGTATGGTCGACCTGACGGTTTTCGAGAAAAACTCAAGAAACCGACCGCTTTCGGAGTTTCTCCGAGCGGCCGAGGCGAATTTTTCTAAGTCCCTGCGCGCCGTAGCCTGGCCGTACGTGCGACGCGTGTAACTTCGCCCGTTCGGATCGTTGTTGCGCCCGATCTACGGGTCGGATCGAGGAGACAGCTGTATGGTTCGCTTCGCATTGCTACTGGCTACGTGATGAGCGTGAAACATTTTGCAAAATCGAAAATTTTTCGTTCGGTCCAGGTGGAAAATTTTCAAAAAAATTTTCGGACGGACGGGAACGTTAGATCATTGTGTGGGACGCCGAGACGGACACGTACGTGCAAAAAAAGTGTATGGTCGACCTGACGGTTTTCGAGAAAAACTCAAGAAACCGACCGCTTTCGGAGTTTCTCCGAGCGGCCGAGGCGAATTTTTCTAAGTCCCTGCGCGCCGTAGCCTGGCCGTACGTGCGACGCGTGTAACTTCGCCCGTTCGGATCGTTGTTGCGCCCGATCTACGGGTCGGATCGAGGAGACAGCTATATGGTTCGCTTCGCATTGCTACTGGCTACGTGATGAGCGTGAAACATTTTGCAAAATCGAAAATTTTTCGTTCGGTCCAGGTGGAAAATTTTCAAAAAAATTTTCGGACGGACGGGAACGTTAGATCATTGTGTGGGACGCCGAGACGGACACGTACGTGCAAAAAAAGTGTATGGTCGACCTGACGGTTTTCGAGAAAAACTCAAGAAACCGACCGCTTTCGGAGTTTCTCCGAGCGGCCGAGGCGAATTTTTCTAAGTCCCTGCGCGCCGTAGCCTGGCCGTACGTGCGACGCGTGTAACTTCGCCCGTTCGGATCGTTGTTGCGCCCGATCTACGGGTCGGATCGAGGAGACAGCTATATGGTTCGCTTCGCATTGCTACTGGCTACGTGATGAGCGTGAAACATTTTGCAAAATCGAAAATTTTTCGTTCGGTCCAGGTGGAAAATTTTCAAAAAAATTTTCGGACGGACGGGAACGTTAGATCATTGTGTGGGACGCCGAGACGGACACGTACGTGCAAAAAAAGTGTATGGTCGACCTGACGGTTTTCGAGAAAAACTCAAGAAACCGACCGCTTTCGGAGTTTCTCCGAGCGGCCGAGGCGAATTTTTCTAAGTCCCTGCGCGCCGTAGCCTGGCCGTACGTGCGACGCGTGTAACTTCGCCCGTTCGGATCGTTGTTGCGCCCGATCTACGGGTCGGATCGAGGAGACAGCTGTATGGTTCGCTTCGCATTGCTACTGGCTACGTGATGAGCGTGAAACATTTTGCAAAATCGAAAATTTTTCGTTCGGTCCAGGTGGAAAATTTTCAAAAAAATTTTCGGACGGACGGGAACGTTAGATCATTGTGTGGGACGCCGAGACGGACACGTACGTGCAAAAAAAGTGTATGGTCGACCTGACGGTTTTCGAGAAAAACTCAAGAAACCGACCGCTTTCGGAGTTTCTCCGAGCGGCCGAGGCGAATTTTTCTAAGTCCCTGCGCGCCGTAGCCTGGCCGTACGTGCGACGCGTGTAACTTCGCCCGTTCGGATCGTTGTTGCGCCCGATCTACGGGTCGGATCGAGGAGACAGCTATATGGTTCGCTTCGCATTGCTACTGGCTACGTGATGAGCGTGAAACATTTTGCAAAATCGAAAATTTTTCGTTCGGTCCAGGTGGAAAATTTTC
>CATORF010000523.1:20000-22500 GCA_951804975.1 Anthophora plumipes
CACGATGTCCTTCGGTAGGCCGAAGTCATCGCGATTAAAGCCCTGCGCTGCATCGAGCGTAGCACTCCGACGTCTCTCTCCGTGCACAGGTCGGACCACGCGGCCGCTGCATATGTGGCGACCGGCAGCGCGAATCCTGTGTAGATCGCGGAGAGAGCGCCGAATCGGAGTCCCCATTGGCATTTCGCCAGCCGGCCTAATTTACCTATAAGCGATCCGACCTTGTCGCTGACGTACCTGCAATGGGTGTGGACACCCAAGTAGATAGGGACAGTTTAGTGTTAATCCTAGCCCCGTAAGGGCGTCGGATATGCGACCTGGACCTGACGGTCATACGCTACAAAACCTTTCTATCCATCCAACTTGGCCACTACTTCCGGTAGCAGTGCTCGGAAAAATCCAGCAGCGCCACTGAGCGTTTACAATGGATCCGAGTCCTTTAGTTACGTTCTGGAGTGTGGGAACTGGGGATACCCCTTGTTCGCCACACGCCAGGCGCATCCACGGGGAACCACGGGAAGGCGGACTCGTTCGATGCACGCAAGCATCGCGCTCTGACCCTTAGGGCGATGGAATGTTGGGATTGGAGGTTTGGAGAGGATTGGATGGGTAAGACATCTACGGTTGTGGATCCGTGAGTAATCTTGTACCCGAAGACTCGGTGTCACCACTTCCGAGTCTTTCCGCCACTAATACGATGGCGAGTCATTTCTCGTCGTCACTAATTGACGACGGTGTGGCTTTTACCGTCTTTGCGGTTAGGAGGGCCAAGAGCCAAAGACGCGCCCTCCAAGCCTCTTCGATCCGTGTTTCATTGAGTTGCCTTGGATTCAGTAGACACCTCGTGGATTGATCCACGGTCGTTCGATTACGCCACTAATACGATGGCGGTCTACTACGCCACTAATACGATGGCGAGGCTTCTGAATATGCACCACTAATACGATGGCGAGTCATCTGGATACGCACCACTAATACGATGGCGAGTCTTAACGCCACTAATACTATGGCGAGTCTTACGTCACTAATACGATGACGAGTCTTTGTAGCTTTGTGCGACCCACGCCCGATCTCGGCTTAGAAGGTTGGTCATTAACCGCCCGACGCCAGCCGTCGCTCGGCTGGTACGCACGCCGTAGCGGCCCTATGGGGTACGGTTACCTCGCTCCATGTCCAGAGGGGGTCGGGTGAACGGTCGCCGCAGCCTTCGCAGAGGCAGTTCTCAGTTTAGCTCACGATGGAGGGACTTATGGCGGGACCCACGCAAAGGAGACTGCTTGCTTGCTCGTGGACGTCGAGGCGACTCGTACGTTGGCGACAAAGCACCAGCGGAGCCCTTCCCAACGAGCCACGAGCCCTCCCACCAGTAGATAGGGACAGAAGAGAATCTCGTTAATCCATTCATGCGCGTCACTAATTAGATGACGAGGCATTTGGCTACCTTAAGAGAGTCATAGTTACTCCCGCCGTTTACCCGCGCTTTTTTGAATTTCTTCACGTTGACATTCAGAGCACTGGGCAGAAATCACATTGCGTCAACACCCGTGGGGGCCATCGCAATGCTTTGTTTTAATTAGACAGTCGGATTCCCCTAGTCCGTGCCAGTTCTGAGCCGAGCGTTGAATGGCGGCCGAAGAGGACGACCGCCGACGGCAAGCCGCCAACGGAAGCCTCGCAGCAAGGAAGATCCGCGGGAGGCCAAGGCACGGGACCGAGCTCGGATCCCGGGTAAGCGTCCGTTAGAGAACACCCCCGTTCACCTCGCCCAGGCCCGGCACGTCAGCCAGACCCACTTCCCGACCAAGCCCGACACGCCCCGCTCCTCAGAGCCAATCCTTATTCCGAAGTTACGGATCCAATTTGCCGACTTCCCTTACCTACATTAATCTATCGACTAGAGGCTCTTCACCTTGGAGACCTGCTGCGGATATGGGTACGAACCGGTGCGACACCTCCACGTGGCCCTCTCCTGGATTTTCAAGGTCCGAGGGGAATATCCGGACACCGCCGCAACTGCGGTGCTCTTCGCGTTCCAAACCCTATCTCCCTGCTAGAGGTTTCCAGGGAACTCGAACGCTTATACAGAAAAGAAAACTCTCCCCGGATCTCCCGACGGCGTCTCCAGGTCATTTTGGGTTACCCCGACGAACACTCAATGAGGGCCCGAATGGATTGCGGTTCCGCTACCGGGTTCCGGAATAGGAACCGGATTCCCTTTCGCCCGATGGGTGTGTTTACTTTTTGTTCCAGCATTATATATGTATCGTTCAATTTTATAACACCTCATCGGCATATGATTTCTCTTAGGGCTTAGGATCGACTGACTCGTGTGCAACGGCTGTTCACACGAAACCCTTCTCCACGTCAGTCCTCCAGGTTCTCGCTGAAGTATTTGCTACTACCACCAAGATCTGCACCGACGGCGGCTCCAGGCAGGCTCACGCCCATACCCTTCTGCGCACACCGCCGCGACCCTCCTACTCATCAGGGCTTCATGAAG
>CATORF010000523.1:25000-27500 GCA_951804975.1 Anthophora plumipes
TTTTCGCGTGTGAAGGTTGCATGCATCTCGCTTCTTTGCTCGAGCCACACCAAAGAGGAAAAAGAAATTATATTTGTCTCGTCCTCTGCAACAGGCCTCTTCCTTCCTACTGAAACACGCTCTCTCTGTGAGGCAAATTCAATAACACGCGCGTCTATGGGGACTGGGTTACCGAAACGTTGCTGCAACTCTTCCAAAAGGTGTGTGGATCCATCGAGAAAACCCGCGCGCTACCTTTCCCATGTTCGACGAACGTGGCTGGGTTTGGCGACAGACGACGAGCGGACTTGTTAACCGCAACGGTACACCTACTGCCTAAGTTCCCACACATCAGCGTTCGGAGAAAGATACCTCGCACGATGTTCCTCTCGTAGAGCACACAACACTCCAGGATAGTATTTGCCTTGCAACGACGACCCTTAAACATCCACCACGACGGTGTACATTGTTCTGCAGCAGAGAGTAGTGTTGTACAGTATTGTTGAAGAGACAGGAGAGGGAATGCAAAAAATTTCCTATATCCCTGGGGCCATTCCGAACAACGATCTGCAATACCCAACACCGCGTAGGTGCTAGACACACCACCGGGTAGGTGCACGACCATTCGGACGCACTCCATTTGAACAATCTCGATGTCTCCAATTCACTTCTCTCTAGACTGAGTTCAAAACTTCTCTCTTTCAGTCTAGCACGATGAAATCGTTTCAGACGACGTAGGGAGCGCGGTCCTTGCATACTCAAGATTGCGAACCATCAATATGAGCGTATTACGCGAAACGACCACAAGGAGACTGTATTACGACGGAGCGGTACACGGTGGGCGGTCGCATCGCGACGCACGCAAGCCACCAGCACGCAAGTCCGTACGATTTTATCGTTCCTGTGAAACGTTCGCATAATATTTTCGCAACATATGCGTAGAACACAAATCGAGGCATGCCCGCGGCAAACGCCGACGAACGCCCAACAATCGCTCGTACGCCACGTTCTCTCCAGCGGCTAGCTCCATATCACACACCCCGTTTACGCGCGCCCGACTCGGAACGTTCTTCAAGAACGTCGCGGCGGGGATATTCGCGAAAGGAATATGAAGAAATGGAGAGACAGGGAGATACGCGACGCAAGCAGTATATGGGTTACGTGAACGACCCTCAGCCAAGCGTGGTCCAGGAATTGTATCCGTGGACCGCAATGTGCGTTCGAAATGTCGATGTTCATGTGTCCTGCAGTTCACACGTTGACGCGCAATTAGCTGCGTTCTTCATCGACCCACGAGCCAAGTGATCCACCGTTCAGGGTAATCGTATTTGTTATAATTTTATATAAACTCAAGTACTTTTTCGGAATCACACTGGAAACCGAGACTCGAACACCTCCAACCAGCGCCACAGAAGGAGGTGTCGAGCGTCACCATTTCGTAACGGTAGAACCGTGTACGCATCGACCGAAGTCGACTAGGCGACACAAAAGTGTGTCCGAGACGAAATTCGCCGGCACGCGCAAGCAAGCACGTCACCAGCGACCAGGCGCAAAGAACATTTTCCAACATAAAAATTGAAAAAGAAACCATCGAAGGATTGAGGAGGAGGAAACGACGGGGATACCCCGATACAAAGAATCCTCGTTCGACCTCGCACCTTCGGAAGAGTATACGCAAAGAATGGCAGTGCCCGTACACGCACTCTGTGGCACTTGAACGCAATAGCCGTAGGCGAAATTCAACAGAAGCACGGAAGCTAATTAACGGCATAGACGATGGGTCTTTCTTCCCAAATAGCCGACGACGAAGACCAGAACAGCCTTGCCGCGGAATGGGAGTCCGACTATATCATCATCTTTTGCATGCGTATTGCTTTTGAAACTGGAGCAGCAAAAAAAAAAGAGCGTGCGAAGAACTTCGACGGACCCGCGGAGGCTTGATACGGCTTCGACCGGTCTTTCGTCCCAATAGCCGACGACGAAGGTTAAAACAACTTTGTCGCGGAACGGGTGTCCGACTCCGACGTCTTTGAAGCGCGCAAAGCAACCGTGTTCCTCCTACTGGCTAATGAGCAGGCGAAGAACTTCAACGGACCCGCGGAGGCTTGATACGGCTTCGACCGGCCTTTCGTCCCAATAGCCGACGACGAAGGTTAAAGCAACCATGCCGCGGAACGGGTGTCCGACTCCGACGTCTTTGAAGCGCGCAAAGCGACCATCAGTCCTCACTCCTCTCTCCTCCTACTGCTGCTGTTTAGAGTGCTGGTGAATTTCAACGGACGCGCGGAGGCTTGATACGGCTTCGACCGGTCTTTCGTCCCAGTAACCGACGACGAAGGTTAAAACAACCTTGTCGCGGAACGGGTGTCCGACTCCGACGTCTTTGAAGCGCGCAAAGCGACCGTGTTCCTCCTACTGCTAGTGAGCAGGCGAAGAACTTCAACGGACCCGCGGAGGCTTGATACGGCTTCGACCGGTCTTTCGTCCCAATAGCCGACGACGAAGGTTAAAACAACCTTGT
>CATORF010000523.1:32500-41075 GCA_951804975.1 Anthophora plumipes
CATTTTGCAAAATCGAAAATTTTTCGTTCGGTCCAGGTGGAAAATTTTCAAAAAAATTTTCGGACGGACGGGAACGTTAGATCATTGTGTGGGACGCCGAGACGGACACGTACGTGCAAAAAAAGTGTATGGTCGACCTGACGGTTTTCGAGAAAAACTCAAGAAACCGACCGCTTTCGGAGTTTCTCCGAGCGGCCGAGGCGAATTTTTCTAAGTCCCTGCGCGCCGTAGCCTGGCCGTACGTGCGACGCGTGTAACTTCGCCCGTTCGGATCGTTGTTGCGCCCGATCTACGGGTCGGATCGAGGAGACAGCTATATGGTTCGCTTCGCATTGCTACTGGCTACGTGATGAGCGTGAAACATTTTGCAAAATCGAAAATTTTTCGTTCGGTCCAGGTGGAAAATTTTCAAAAAAATTTTCGGACGGACGGGAACGTTAGATCATTGTGTGGGACGCCGAGACGGACACGTACGTGCAAAAAAAGTGTATGGTCGACCTGACGGTTTTCGAGAAAAACTCAAGAAACCGACCGCTTTCGGAGTTTCTCCGAGCGGCCGAGGCGAATTTTTCTAAGTCCCTGCGCGCCGTAGCCTGGCCGTACGTGCGACGCGTGTAACTTCGCCCGTTCGGATCGTTGTTGCGCCCGATCTACGGGTCGGATCGAGGAGACAGCTATATGGTTCGCTTCGCATTGCTACTGGCTACGTGATGAGCGTGAAACATTTTGCAAAATCGAAAATTTTTCGTTCGGTCCAGGTGGAAAATTTTCAAAAAAATTTTCGGACGGACGGGAACGTTAGATCATTGTGTGGGACGCCGAGACGGACACGTACGTGCAAAAAAAGTGTATGGTCGACCTGACGGTTTTCGAGAAAAACTCAAGAAACCGACCGCTTTCGGAGTTTCTCCGAGCGGCCGAGGCGAATTTTTCTAAGTCCCTGCGCGCCGTAGCCTGGCCGTACGTGCGACGCGTGTAACTTCGCCCGTTCGGATCGTTGTTGCGCCCGATCTACGGGTCGGATCGAGGAGACAGCTATATGGTTCGCTTCGCATTGCTACTGGCTACGTGATGAGCGTGAAACATTTTGCAAAATCGAAAATTTTTCGTTCGGTCCAGGTGGAAAATTTTCAAAAAAATTTTCGGACGGACGGGAACGTTAGATCATTGTGTGGGACGCCGAGACGGACACGTACGTGCAAAAAAAGTGTATGGTCGACCTGACGGTTTTCGAGAAAAACTCAAGAAACCGACCGCTTTCGGAGTTTCTCCGAGCGGCCGAGGCGAATTTTTCTAAGTCCCTGCGCGCCGTAGCCTGGCCGTACGTGCGACGCGTGTAACTTCGCCCGTTCGGATCGTTGTTGCGCCCGATCTACGGGTCGGATCGAGGAGACAGCTATATGGTTCGCTTCGCATTGCTACTGGCTACGTGATGAGCGTGAAACATTTTGCAAAATCGAAAATTTTTCGTTCGGTCCAGGTGGAAAATTTTCAAAAAAATTTTCGGACGGACGGGAACGTTAGATCATTGTGTGGGACGCCGAGACGGACACGTACGTGCAAAAAAAGTGTATGGTCGACCTGACGGTTTTCGAGAAAAACTCAAGAAACCGACCGCTTTCGGAGTTTCTCCGAGCGGCCGAGGCGAATTTTTCTAAGTCCCTGCGCGCCGTAGCCTGGCCGTACGTGCGACGCGTGTAACTTCGCCCGTTCGGATCGTTGTTGCGCCCGATCTACGGGTCGGATCGAGGAGACAGCTGTATGGTTCGCTTCGCATTGCTACTGGCTACGTGATGAGCGTGAAACATTTTGCAAAATCGAAAATTTTTCGTTCGGTCCAGGTGGAAAATTTTCAAAAAAATTTTCGGACGGACGGGAACGTTAGATCATTGTGTGGGACGCCGAGACGGACACGTACGTGCAAAAAAAGTGTATGGTCGACCTGACGGTTTTCGAGAAAAACTCAAGAAACCGACCGCTTTCGGAGTTTCTCCGAGCGGCCGAGGCGAATTTTTCTAAGTCCCTGCGCGCCGTAGCCTGGCCGTACGTGCGACGCGTGTAACTTCGCCCGTTCGGATCGTTGTTGCGCCCGATCTACGGGTCGGATCGAGGAGACAGCTATATGGTTCGCTTCGCATTGCTACTGGCTACGTGATGAGCGTGAAACATTTTGCAAAATCGAAAATTTTTCGTTCGGTCCAGGTGGAAAATTTTCAAAAAAATTTTCGGACGGACGGGAACGTTAGATCATTGTGTGGGACGCCGAGACGGACACGTACGTGCAAAAAAAGTGTATGGTCGACCTGACGGTTTTCGAGAAAAACTCAAGAAACCGACCGCTTTCGGAGTTTCTCCGAGCGGCCGAGGCGAATTTTTCTAAGTCCCTGCGCGCCGTAGCCTGGCCGTACGTGCGACGCGTGTAACTTCGCCCGTTCGGATCGTTGTTGCGCCCGATCTACGGGTCGGATCGAGGAGACAGCTGTATGGTTCGCTTCGCATTGCTACTGGCTACGTGATGAGCGTGAAACATTTTGCAAAATCGAAAATTTTTCGTTCGGTCCAGGTGGAAAATTTTCAAAAAATTTTCGGACGGACGGGAACGTTAGATCATTGTGTGGGACGCCGAGACGGACACGTACGTGCAAAAAAAGTGTATGGTCGACCTGACGGTTTTCGAGAAAACTCAAGAAACCGACCGCTTTCGGAGTTTCTCCGAGCGGCCGAGGCGAATTTTTCTAAGTCCCTGCGCGCCGTAGCCTGGCCGTACGTGCGACGCGTGTAACTTCGCCCGTTCGGATCGTTGTTGCGCCCGATCTACGGGTCGGATCGAGGAGACAGCTATATGGTTCGCTTCGCATTGCTACTGGCTACGTGATGAGCGTGAAACATTTTGCAAAATCGAAAATTTTTCGTTCGGTCCAGGTGGAAAATTTTCAAAAAAATTTTCGGACGGACGGGAACGTTAGATCATTGTGTGGGACGCCGAGACGGACACGTACGTGCAAAAAAAGTGTATGGTCGACCTGACGGTTTTCGAGAAAAACTCAAGAAACCGACCGCTTTCGGAGTTTCTCCGAGCGGCCGAGGCGAATTTTTCTAAGTCCCTGCGCGCCGTAGCCTGGCCGTACGTGCGACGCGTGTAACTTCGCCCGTTCGGATCGTTGTTGCGCCCGATCTACGGGTCGGATCGAGGAGACAGCTATATGGTTCGCTTCGCATTGCTACTGGCTACGTGATGAGCGTGAAACATTTTGCAAAATCGAAAATTTTTCGTTCGGTCCAGGTGGAAAATTTTCAAAAAAATTTTCGGACGGACGGGAACGTTAGATCATTGTGTGGGACGCCGAGACGGACACGTACGTGCAAAAAAAGTGTATGGTCGACCTGACGGTTTTCGAGAAAAACTCAAGAAACCGACCGCTTTCGGAGTTTCTCCGAGCGGCCGAGGCGAATTTTTCTAAGTCCCTGCGCGCCGTAGCCTGGCCGTACGTGCGACGCGTGTAACTTCGCCCGTTCGGATCGTTGTTGCGCCCGATCTACGGGTCGGATCGAGGAGACAGCTGTATGGTTCGCTTCGCATTGCTACTGGCTACGTGATGAGCGTGAAACATTTTGCAAAATCGAAAATTTTTCGTTCGGTCCAGGTGGAAAATTTTCAAAAAAATTTTCGGACGGACGGGAACGTTAGATCATTGTGTGGGACGCCGAGACGGACACGTACGTGCAAAAAAAGTGTATGGTCGACCTGACGGTTTTCGAGAAAAACTCAAGAAACCGACCGCTTTCGGAGTTTCTCCGAGCGGCCGAGGCGAATTTTTCTAAGTCCCTGCGCGCCGTAGCCTGGCCGTACGTGCGACGCGTGTAACTTCGCCCGTTCGGATCGTTGTTGCGCCCGATCTACGGGTCGGATCGAGGAGACAGCTATATGGTTCGCTTCGCATTGCTACTGGCTACGTGATGAGCGTGAAACATTTTGCAAAATCGAAAATTTTTCGTTCGGTCCAGGTGGAAAATTTTCAAAAAAATTTTCGGACGGACGGGAACGTTAGATCATTGTGTGGGACGCCGAGACGGACACGTACGTGCAAAAAAAGTGTATGGTCGACCTGACGGTTTTCGAGAAAAACTCAAGAAACCGACCGCTTTCGGAGTTTCTCCGAGCGGCCGAGGCGAATTTTTCTAAGTCCCTGCGCGCCGTAGCCTGGCCGTACGTGCGACGCGTGTAACTTCGCCCGTTCGGATCGTTGTTGCGCCCGATCTACGGGTCGGATCGAGGAGACAGCTGTATGGTTCGCTTCGCATTGCTACTGGCTACGTGATGAGCGTGAAACATTTTGCAAAATCGAAAATTTTTCGTTCGGTCCAGGTGGAAAATTTTCAAAAAAATTTTCGGACGGACGGGAACGTTAGATCATTGTGTGGGACGCCGAGACGGACACGTACGTGCAAAAAAAGTGTATGGTCGACCTGACGGTTTTCGAGAAAAACTCAAGAAACCGACCGCTTTCGGAGTTTCTCCGAGCGGCCGAGGCGAATTTTTCTAAGTCCCTGCGCGCCGTAGCCTGGCCGTACGTGCGACGCGTGTAACTTCGCCCGTTCGGATCGTTGTTGCGCCCGATCTACGGGTCGGATCGAGGAGACAGCTATATGGTTCGCTTCGCATTGCTACTGGCTACGTGATGAGCGTGAAACATTTTGCAAAATCGAAAATTTTTCGTTCGGTCCAGGTGGAAAATTTTCAAAAAAATTTTCGGACGGACGGGAACGTTAGATCATTGTGTGGGACGCCGAGACGGACACGTACGTGCAAAAAAAGTGTATGGTCGACCTGACGGTTTTCGAGAAAAACTCAAGAAACCGACCGCTTTCGGAGTTTCTCCGAGCGGCCGAGGCGAATTTTTCTAAGTCCCTGCGCGCCGTAGCCTGGCCGTACGTGCGACGCGTGTAACTTCGCCCGTTCGGATCGTTGTTGCGCCCGATCTACGGGTCGGATCGAGGAGACAGCTGTATGGTTCGCTTCGCATTGCTACTGGCTACGTGATGAGCGTGAAACATTTTGCAAAATCGAAAATTTTTCGTTCGGTCCAGGTGGAAAATTTTCAAAAAATTTTCGGACGGACGGGAACGTTAGATCATTGTGTGGGACGCCGAGACGGACACGTACGTGCAAAAAAAGTGTATGGTCGACCTGACGGTTTTCGAGAAAAACTCAAGAAACCGACCGCTTTCGGAGTTTCTCCGAGCGGCCGAGGCGAATTTTTCTAAGTCCCTGCGCGCCGTAGCCTGGCCGTACGTGCGACGCGTGTAACTTCGCCCGTTCGGATCGTTGTTGCGCCCGATCTACGGGTCGGATCGAGGAGACAGCTATATGGTTCGCTTCGCATTGCTACTGGCTACGTGATGAGCGTGAAACATTTTGCAAAATCGAAAATTTTTCGTTCGGTCCAGGTGGAAAATTTTCAAAAAATTTTCGGACGGACGGGAACGTTAGATCATTGTGTGGGACGCCGAGACGGACACGTACGTGCAAAAAAAGTGTATGGTCGACCTGACGGTTTTCGAGAAAAACTCAAGAAACCGACCGCTTTCGGAGTTTCTCCGAGCGGCCGAGGCGAATTTTTCTAAGTCCCTGCGCGCCGTAGCCTGGCCGTACGTGCGACGCGTGTAACTTCGCCCGTTCGGATCGTTGTTGCGCCCGATCTACGGGTCGGATCGAGGAGACAGCTATATGGTTCGCTTCGCATTGCTACTGGCTACGTGATGAGCGTGAAACATTTTGCAAAATCGAAAATTTTTCGTTCGGTCCAGGTGGAAAATTTTCAAAAAATTTTCGGACGGACGGGAACGTTAGATCATTGTGTGGGACGCCGAGACGGACACGTACGTGCAAAAAAAGTGTATGGTCGACCTGACGGTTTTCGAGAAAAACTCAAGAAACCGACCGCTTTCGGAGTTTCTCCGAGCGGCCGAGGCGAATTTTTCTAAGTCCCTGCGCGCCGTAGCCTGGCCGTACGTGCGACGCGTGTAACTTCGCCCGTTCGGATCGTTGTTGCGCCCGATCTACGGGTCGGATCGAGGAGACAGCTGTATGGTTCGCTTCGCATTGCTACTGGCTACGTGATGAGCGTGAAACATTTTGCAAAATCGAAAATTTTTCGTTCGGTCCAGGTGGAAAATTTTCAAAAAAATTTTCGGACGGACGGGAACGTTAGATCATTGTGTGGGACGCCGAGACGGACACGTACGTGCAAAAAAAGTGTATGGTCGACCTGACGGTTTTCGAGAAAAACTCAAGAAACCGACCGCTTTCGGAGTTTCTCCGAGCGGCCGAGGCGAATTTTTCTAAGTCCCTGCGCGCCGTAGCCTGGCCGTACGTGCGACGCGTGTAACTTCGCCCGTTCGGATCGTTGTTGCGCCCGATCTACGGGTCGGATCGAGGAGACAGCTATATGGTTCGCTTCGCATTGCTACTGGCTACGTGATGAGCGTGAAACATTTTGCAAAATCGAAAATTTTTCGTTCGGTCCAGGTGGAAAATTTTCAAAAAAATTTTCGGACGGACGGGAACGTTAGATCATTGTGTGGGACGCCGAGACGGACACGTACGTGCAAAAAAAGTGTATGGTCGACCTGACGGTTTTCGAGAAAAACTCAAGAAACCGACCGCTTTCGGAGTTTCTCCGAGCGGCCGAGGCGAATTTTTCTAAGTCCCTGCGCGCCGTAGCCTGGCCGTACGTGCGACGCGTGTAACTTCGCCCGTTCGGATCGTTGTTGCGCCCGATCTACGGGTCGGATCGAGGAGACAGCTATATGGTTCGCTTCGCATTGCTACTGGCTACGTGATGAGCGTGAAACATTTTGCAAAATCGAAAATTTTTCGTTCGGTCCAGGTGGAAAATTTTCAAAAAAATTTTCGGACGGACGGGAACGTTAGATCATTGTGTGGGACGCCGAGACGGACACGTACGTGCAAAAAAAGTGTATGGTCGACCTGACGGTTTTCGAGAAAAACTCAAGAAACCGACCGCTTTCGGAGTTTCTCCGAGCGGCCGAGGCGAATTTTTCTAAGTCCCTGCGCGCCGTAGCCTGGCCGTACGTGCGACGCGTGTAACTTCGCCCGTTCGGATCGTTGTTGCGCCCGATCTACGGGTCGGATCGAGGAGACAGCTATATGGTTCGCTTCGCATTGCTACTGGCTACGTGATGAGCGTGAAACATTTTGCAAAATCGAAAATTTTTCGTTCGGTCCAGGTGGAAAATTTTCAAAAAAATTTTCGGACGGACGGGAACGTTAGATCATTGTGTGGGACGCCGAGACGGACACGTACGTGCAAAAAAAGTGTATGGTCGACCTGACGGTTTTCGAGAAAAACTCAAGAAACCGACCGCTTTCGGAGTTTCTCCGAGCGGCCGAGGCGAATTTTTCTAAGTCCCTGCGCGCCGTAGCCTGGCCGTACGTGCGACGCGTGTAACTTCGCCCGTTCGGATCGTTGTTGCGCCCGATCTACGGGTCGGATCGAGGAGACAGCTATATGGTTCGCTTCGCATTGCTACTGGCTACGTGATGAGCGTGAAACATTTTGCAAAATCGAAAATTTTTCGTTCGGTCCAGGTGGAAAATTTTCAAAAAAATTTTCGGACGGACGGGAACGTTAGATCATTGTGTGGGACGCCGAGACGGACACGTACGTGCAAAAAAAGTGTATGGTCGACCTGACGGTTTTCGAGAAAAACTCAAGAAACCGACCGCTTTCGGAGTTTCTCCGAGCGGCCGAGGCGAATTTTTCTAAGTCCCTGCGCGCCGTAGCCTGGCCGTACGTGCGACGCGTGTAACTTCGCCCGTTCGGATCGTTGTTGCGCCCGATCTACGGGTCGGATCGAGGAGACAGCTGTATGGTTCGCTTCGCATTGCTACTGGCTACGTGATGAGCGTGAAACATTTTGCAAAATCGAAAATTTTTCGTTCGGTCCAGGTGGAAAATTTTCAAAAAAATTTTCGGACGGACGGGAACGTTAGATCATTGTGTGGGACGCCGAGACGGACACGTACGTGCAAAAAAAGTGTATGGTCGACCTGACGGTTTTCGAGAAAAACTCAAGAAACCGACCGCTTTCGGAGTTTCTCCGAGCGGCCGAGGCGAATTTTTCTAAGTCCCTGCGCGCCGTAGCCTGGCCGTACGTGCGACGCGTGTAACTTCGCCCGTTCGGATCGTTGTTGCGCCCGATCTACGGGTCGGATCGAGGAGACAGCTATATGGTTCGCTTCGCATTGCTACTGGCTACGTGATGAGCGTGAAACATTTTGCAAAATCGAAAATTTTTCGTTCGGTCCAGGTGGAAAATTTTCAAAAAAATTTTCGGACGGACGGGAACGTTAGATCATTGTGTGGGACGCCGAGACGGACACGTACGTGCAAAAAAAGTGTATGGTCGACCTGACGGTTTTCGAGAAAAACTCAAGAAACCGACCGCTTTCGGAGTTTCTCCGAGCGGCCGAGGCGAATTTTTCTAAGTCCCTGCGCGCCGTAGCCTGGCCGTACGTGCGACGCGTGTAACTTCGCCCGTTCGGATCGTT